>JBCJKE010288573.1:0-23472 GCA_039654525.1 Melibe bucephala | reverse complement strand
AATAATAACATTAATAATAATAATAATAATAATAATAATAATAATAATAATAATAATAATAATAATAATAATAAAAAACATAATGATAATCTAAACAAAATTAGGAAATCAAATTAAAGGATCAAAGAATAGCAACTGATGTGCATTATGTATCAAAATAAGTTTACCTTGCCCTGAGAAAACATTTTGCCCTCAGTCTGAGTCTTATACAGCCTGCGTTTTCCAGTGTCTCCAAGCTGACCAATCAAATTAATGTAGATGGGAGCATCTGTGTCGGCTCCGGGGATATCACCCGTATGCACTTCAATTGTGTAACGAATAACTGGAACGAGAAAGATTACAAAAGGTAATACCTGTAATTTTTTTTTAAAAATATGGAATGCAGACATTCATAATTAATAAACTCCTCCTCTTTTCCCATTCATAACTATTAGACTCTTCTTCTTTTCATACTATCCACTTCTTGCTTAATAAAACTGTAAAGTGTGTGTTGTTCCATTTTAGTGGATAAAATGTTCTGTTATGAAAATGGATTTCATAGAAATGAAGAAAACTGGCAGAAGCTGATCCCTGAACCCTTGAATAGTAGGTCACGGCGTCTCGTTTCCTCATAAAATTAGATCACTTAGTCTGCCTCGGGAAAGCTACCTGCATGGGGTCAGGAGTTCACGCAGTACCGGTAGCGGGAATTTCCGGTACCTCCTCTAGTGGAATGTTGTCTCTCCGTAATTTGTAAGATTTATGACTCCTGTCACTGCGCATCCATCAAAGTTAACATGAAAGAAAACCACCCAAATAAAGGTTCCGGTTCTCCATTCCTTCCTCCACTTTTCCGATTTCTTCTAGCACTTCGCATTTTGTGTATATATTGCTTTCAAACTACCTCTATATTAAGAACATTGATAAAGAGATTCAATTATTTTAAAAATTAATTGCAGTAAAACGGCACTATAAATTTTCGTCATTTTTGCGTTTTCTCGAGTCACATCAAAGTAGATTGGAACCCAAGTGACGTTTCTACATTTGAGTTAGTTATTTTTGCTTGCTCTACTGTGAAATCAGTGAAAAAGACCCATTTTCATAGACTTTCTGGCATTCTTTCAATTGTGTTTTTGTGGCAATCGATCTCTTTCTTGTTTCAAATAACTTGTGACAGTTACATATACAAAGGGTTCAACTTGTTATGACTTGATATATACACTTAGGAAACAATTCCGGGAAAAAACATTGATAATCGCAAGGCAGTGTGTGGACCAGAGCTGTGATATATGGACTGCATATAACGCGGACAAGACAGTTGAACAATGCGCAGTAAGCCATCGCGTTATAAAACAATCTGTTGGGTGTTTTTCATCAAGACTGAAATTCAGTGATTCTACTAGGATGGAGAATATTGACTTGACCAATGTTGAAAAGGACAATGAGTCAGATCCATGTGGTGCAATTCTTGATATGTCTATTGGCAGTGCCGCGACACCTCTACAAACATCATCGCTATCACAAACACTTTCGCCATTAGACAGATCTACACCTCAACCATCATTACCATTAATAGAAACACCAACACCGCAGCAAGCAGTTGCATTAACTGAAACACCTACAACTTCTACACAATCACCGGCTTTGTTAGAAAGACTGACACCTCAACAGCCAGTACCTAAGACTCACCCATCATTCTCACCTCTGCAATCATCGACGCAAAATCAAATAAGCAATTAGTAGATAGTCAAACATCACCGATGTTAAAAGACATAGAAAAAGTTGGTTTAAAACACATCCTCGAAAGATCAATGAAAGAGCCGCTTTCGAAACTAGAAGAGAGGGTTGGAACTCACTTGGTTAGAAGAAAGCTTTCCTTGACTAAAGAAAAAGGAAAGATTATGTATAAAACAAAAGGGCAGCCCCTCATCTTTCATAAAATTCAAATTCACCGGAAGTCATCAGATTTTGCGAGTTCACCTACACGCAAACAACGATCATATGCGTTGGAAAAAATCAGACAGTCCGTAGCGGGATGTAGTAAAGTTTCGTCAGAGGCCCAAATGGCGTCTGAATACAAAAGAAAAACTAAGGAAGTTAGAAGAAATATTCTAGAAAAAAGTGGAAAAAAGGAAAGGATTGCAATAAATATGAACTATGCATTAGCAATGAAAGAGGAGTTAGGTTAAACATGGCACCAAGATAAAACAAATCGTAGATTATGGAAAGATATGGGAGTAATCATGCCTGGGGAGGGTCAGAAAAGGAAATGGTATAAAGAGTTAGTATCAGATAGTGTGGAAGTTAGGAACATCAGATTTCCATGCCAATCAGAGTCAACAAGTGACTCCGCATTGCTTGCTGTCGTGCCTAATCTTAGACAGTTTTTAAGATCTTTGCTTGACAGCTACGACAATGCGGGGAAGTTGACATGGCATGGTGGAAAGATTCCCGATAACCAAATTTGGATAAAGTTAGGGGGAGACCATGGGCGGGGGAGCATGAAACTAGCCATACAAATAGCAAATGTAGAAAAACCAAACTCTAAAGACAATACTCATGTAATAGCGATGGCTAAAATTAAAGACACTTATGAAGTTATCAAGGTAATTTTCGCTGAACTCAAACATGACATTGATAGCTTGCATGAGATGGAGTGGAAAGGAAAAGAAATAATACTTTTCCTTTTCGGTGATTACAACTTCTTTTGCAAGATATACCGGCTGTCTGGGCCAAATGGGGTGTATCCATGTCTTTGGTGCTTGACAACATCGACCAATCTAAAGTCAAAAACCCCAACAGCGGTTATGCAACGCACACTCCATATGATCAAACGAGATCACAAACGATTCATAAAATATGGAAAAGGCAGAATCAGTTGTGCAAGACGTTACCACAATTGCATCAGACAACCCATCATTAATATTGATCTAATGAATGTCGTTCCGCCATATTTGCATATTTTACTGGACATCACTTAAAAACATTACAATCTCCTCGAAGAAGCCACTCACAGACTCGATATAGATATAGCACATGCTTTATCAACTACAAACTATTCAAAATCGTCTTCAAAATTTGATAAAGTCGTTGAGGCCTTCCAACATGAAAATAAGCTAAAAGACAAAAAGAGTGAGCTGGAGGCATATGTGTTCTTTAGTGAGAGTAGTGAACAACGAAAGCGTTATGAAAATAAGTTAGATAGATGCATGGACCAAATTGAGAAACATACCGTTCCTGATTTAGCATTTCGTGATGAAGTTCTTTTCACTTCTGTATCATCATATATTTACATGATGTACCATTTATTATTATTCTATTTGTTTGCATGATGACAATTCACAATGTAGTCCATACTTCACGTATTTGGTTCTTCATACCATACGTTAGTTAACGGACTGCATTGTTTTCAATTACAAAGAGGAGAGGTGAGGGAGGGGGGTATAGAGGTGCTAGAAGAGGAATGCAAAGCACTGACATAACATTTCAGATGTGCAGGGGTGCGGGCATTACTAACTGATACGCCTGGCATTAACGCCGGTGGTCAAGGTCAAGTCCATTAATCACGGCACGGGGGTGTGTGAATAGTGTATAAGTGTATAGCGTGGAATGTTTGGTGAGCGTGAAAGGTGAGTGAGTGCAACTTTATATTATATAGCCTTTCTCGAGCTTTCTTGAATGCCTTCAAGATGTTGGGTTATTTTTCCGAACGATGTTAACGAAATTAAAATATAAATGAGAATATTATATATCAATTAAGTATTTATTTCATTTGTATACCAGAATTTTATTTATTCACACGTAATGACTTATATGATTTAAGTTTAATCTTTAGTTTCTATCTCTGGAATATAATATTGTCTAACTTAACACATGCAGATGATTGTATTGTGGCCGTACGCAGATTGTGTATATAAAGTATATGTATTATTGTTAGGTGCTGACGGACAAAAATCACAAGTCATATTAATCGTGTTACAAAGAGCACGTTTTTAACTCAAATGCACATCTGTTAACAGTATATGATACGTGAACCTATTGTCTTGAGTTATTTTGAAAATAAGAAAAATTTATAGTGCCGTTTTTGTACAATACATTTTTTTTTAAATGCCGTTGAGTGTACAAAACGTAAGAGAAAATTGCTCAAGTATGAGATGTAACTACACGTGATGTTTTGTTCTTATCACAATAAAATTTATATCATTTTAAAGCTGATGCTATCCTCTTTTTACTTGTCTTCACCACACTGTTGTACCATTTCATTTCAATGGGTTAAAGAGGGTTTTAAATCACTAGGTCAAAACGACATAAAGCGCTCACAGTACGAGCCCATCGTACAGGTGGCGTAACCTCCCTGTGACCCCGTGGCGTGGCCGGCGGGAGGCCATTCAACCGGGCGGGCTAAGTGATCTCATTAGAGACGCCGTGAGGTATGTGCAGATAAATTTCAAATTTACCCATGAAATGCTGCTAATGAAATAAGGATATTCTTTATTAAATGTAATTATTAGAGTGGAGGATAGGAGAGGGGTGGTTTCATTTTCTTATTCACCTGGGAGGGCAGGCCCATCATTTCGAATCACTGGCAATTCCCTCCACATATCAAAGTCATCTCTTTGTCGAGACATCCACCGATCAACATCAAATTCAATCTGATTGCCGTACATTGTGTCTGACAATATCAACTGAAATTATGACAATAATGAAAAGATGGAGTGAGAAAATTCTGACTTTCAAAAAAGTGTCTATCATCTTATTCTAGTCATAAACTCTTTACACGTTTTTTCCATTCCGAAATTGTCAGATAAGTGTTATCTCTTTTGTTTTTCTTTATGACAATTTTACTATCTAGCAAATCAGATAAAAGAAAAAATTCTGAGCAAGTATAAGATTGGTATGCTGAGAGCATCAAAACAAAGTTATTTGTTAATAACATAACATAATGAAATGTCTTAAGTCAATTTAGAATTTCAGAGAATGAAATCAGCTCACCCTATCTAAATGCCAGTCGGCACCTTCCACCTCTTCTGTCAGACCTATGCGCAGCTTATACCAACGGCCCAAATCAGGATAAATCATTGTCTGTGTTGGAAAGAAAATAAAAAGAATATTTAAGACTTTAAGAAGGTATCCATCAAGATCTATTTCATTGGAATAAAAAAAAAAAACACAAACAAAACTCACTATGATTGTGTTGACATAATGTATGATTAAAGAAAAATGCACCACCCATTATAAATATTTTGAAAACAAGATAAGTATATGTTTCAATATATAAAGATGTTAGAAGTATTATGGCCTGTTTTGAAAATGCCAAAACTTTTCAAAGATGCTGTTTTAATTGGTTCTATAACCCTACAATGGAAAAGGGAAAAAAAAACTATTGCTGATTTTTTAAAATCAGACAATTTATACTGAATTACCCCCCCCCCCCCAAAAAAAAAAACCCAAACAAAACAAAAACAAAACAAAAACAACAAAAAAAACAACAAAGCAAACAAAAACAAAACAAACCAAAAAAACAAAACAAACAAAAACCCAAAAAACCCCCAAAAAACAACAACAAACAAACAAAAAAAAAACAAACAGAGAAAAAACCGAACAACAATAAAAACCCAACAAAGAACAACAAATAAACAAACAAACAAAAAACAACGACCTTGGGGCTCACACTAGTAAGTATTTAACTTTTAAACTTCCATATATGATTCTCTTTGTATTGTTCCATATTCCTAATTCCTTTCCAATATCCTACCTTTACTTTATCTTCAGCTCCAGGCTGAAAAAGACCATCCTTGCCACTGCCAAGCTTCAAGGGCCCCACAGTGCCTTCCTGGCCATAGATATACAGTACAACAGTATCTTCCATCTTTGCACCACTGTCATGGTGTGTGATGAGTTGGACTGATGTGTTTGATTCTTCTAAAAAATTCGAAAATAAAGTGAAAAAGTTTACTTTAATTACAATGGAAAAGATTTAAAAAGTTGCATGGTCAAAATATTGGTGGAAGAAATGGAATACTTTTACTCCATTAAAAAAAGGGAAAGAAGTAGCATTCAATTTGTTTATTTAAGGATTTGTTATTAAAAATAATAATGTTAAAAAACAAAACAACACATACAAAGTATACTTTTTTTAAATTACCTTCTTTCTCTTCCTTCTCAACTTCAATTGGCAAGGTTTCTGAAATATTTTCAAGAGATAAGTATTATAAATGGATTAAAATGATAGGAATTATAAATCTCCACATAAAGATACTGGTGGTACAAAACAGGCCAGCAAAATAGTCTTTCATTTGTGTCTCACTTCCAAAAACATATTGTCTCCATAAAAAAGATATAACCTTTTAAAACAATAATGAAATAAAAAAAAAAAAAATTAATGTAATGAAATGACAGTGATAATACTTCAGCATGACTGGGCAGGTTTTACACAGTCAGATAAATGTAAATGTATATGCAAGAAAACAGTAAATTGTGCAAAATGTATCATTTATGAATAACATTGTTGTAGACATTTCTTGATTATTGAATAGACTGGTATCTTGTGATATACATCATCCAACTACATTCAAACATTACTGAGACAACAATGGAAAAAAGAAAAGCAGGACAAATGATTAAATCTGTGTTATTTACACTGGAATTCATTGAGGCTTTGATTATTCATAGGATTTGGTCATATTTTTTTTATTCTTAATGATAAATGTTAACCTGTGTAAGAAAGACTTCTTTGAAATCATTTTCTCTGATATCATAGTAAAATTCCATGTAAGTTGAGAAAAAAGGGGTTTGGAGGTGGGACTAGTTTCAGAGAGGGGGTTAGTTGCACACAGTTAACAATGATGAATCTATCTTTTAGATTGTTTTTGTTTTGTTTTTTAATGATGCATAAATATATCAAATTTATTAAATTATCTAAACAGGTTCACAAACACAGTTATGCTGCAAAGATTCAGCATCTTATAAAATGAATCATACAAATGGATTCAACCAAAATCTATTAAAATGGAATTTTCAATTTTGCTAACGATTTGAATTTTTTATTCATTATTTATGGTGAAAAGTCTGAGTACAGGGTAATGACACATTCAAACAAAAGATAATTTTGGAATGAAAAAGTCTTTGTTAATAAATATGTCTCCGCAATTTTCCAAACAAATGTGAGTGTGAACACATAGTGCATAAGTGTATATTACTTTTCTTCAAAGTCTTTATTCTTTCTGTAATACAGTGGAACTGGGTTAAACCATAATTCTAGGGACCATGATTTTTGTTTCTTTTATTTATAATTAAGATAGTGTATAGGGGACATCACTCATAGCTTGAGTTATAATTGTACACTTTGTCTACTTTCTCTCTGCAAAATGTAGAAACTGAAAGTTTGGGATACCCATTTATTTTTTCAGATTTCTGACTTCATTTATGATTTCTCGCCAACTTCTTCGATCACTTGACACTTTAAAACCAAGTGAGCTTTCTATTAGGCATCTTATATAAGTTGTTGGGTCTAAAAATACTCAGACTGATATGGAACAAAAAAAAAGAAAAAAAAAAGAAAAAGAGAAGTGATTGAGCACTGTGATAATGTATGGCAAGACTCATTTTAAGGACTGAAGTACAGAATCGTACAGTCATAGTAAATAGGCTATGTGATAAGTATTTAATACGATTATGTGCACATACACACTTAACAAACACACACACACACACACACTGCACTAAATCAGGTAAATGCAATGAGAATAAGTTATTACTATAGTTCAATGAAAACATTCCAAAAAATGATCTCATCAGATTGATTGAAACTTTGTTTGCCAATACAATAATGACTTTTATATCTGGTAAAGAAAGGAAACAACTATAAAAATGATCCTTGGAACATCAAAGGAACTACAAACACAACTGCTAAACAAAAGATTAACTTGAGAAATGACGTATGCAGACAACGTCAACTTTACATTCGATACACAAGAAAAAGCACATAGCTACATCCCAATAATATATAACATACCACATTAAAGCAATGGAATCTGAGAGTCAATGTGACAAAAACAAGAGTAATAACTATAGGAAGATATGAAGAATAAAGGGGAAAAATCAAAAAGTTGAGAAGCCTTATAAATGAAAATGAAGACATTAAAGTAAAATACCAGCTCAAAATGCATTCCATGAATTGAACAAAAATATGGAAGAGAGGAGAATCAATCAGAGAACAAAAATGAATTAAACTCTATGAAGTACTTTCCACACCAATATTACTTTATAACAGTGGAACATGGGGACTTACTGGTAAAAATCTGGATAGTTTAGATTAAGAAAACATCTAAGAAATATAGGCATCCCTTATGAGTACTGCAAGGTTAATCATTAGATCAAATATTCAAAGAACAGAAAAGGAAACTATTTGGCCACATCATTAGAAGAGATGCCACAATTTCGGCCCAGACAGCCGTGATTGAATATTTTCTTGATGACACGAAATTCAAAGGAAGGATCGATTAGTCAGAATTGCAAAGAATGCGAAAAGCTGACAAAGGAGATCACTGACATTGCTGAGACTTCCTGCATTGATCTTGTAAGTAATATATAGAGAAGCCAAATAACAAATTCAGTTTGTATTTGATTGAACTATTCTTCTCTTTTCAGTTCAGCTATTTCCCATTTATCCAAGTTCCACTTTCAATATTATTATATTCCCAGGAGTGTGTGCTTCTGGGTGCTTGTATGTGTATGAGCATCAAAAGAATGAATAATAGTATTATTGACGAATCAATGAATGCAGAAAAGATATTGAATAAAATATGAAACAAACCAATACAATGATCATAAAAGAGATGAGATAAAGGTTAGTTATGTGCTACAAAACAGTGAGAGGAAACATTGCTTCATTGATGTACACTTTAAGGTGATATGTCAGAAGTTTATTCTACTAATTCTCAAGGATGAGTGGGAAAAAATGTAAGTTTGAAATCCAGCCAGTGCAAGGGTGGCCCCATCATTGCAGTTAGTTTCCAGGTTGGGAACAAATGCCTCACCCTCATCACCAAAATCTGTCTCTTCCTCTGCTTGAATTTCTTCCATTTGCTTTTCATCTACTTCCTCCTCTTCTGGCTCTTCTTCAATAGCCTCCACAACAGTATCTGAAACTTCATCTTCTTCTTCAATCTCAGTTTCTTCTATGTCTGTTTCTTCTATGGCAGTAGCCTCATTATGCTCATCTGCAGTTTCCTCTTCAATCGATTCAACAATTTCAGCTGAATTGTCATCAGTTGGCTCCCCTTCTCCCTCTGTCACCTCTGCTTCCATTATCCTCCTCTCCTCTTCTTCAAACTGCGCTGTGTTGTCTGACCACTTTGAAACTGGGGAACCGATGGGAGGCAGCACCGGGTGGTTTGAAAGCTCCCGCACTGAGTAATAGTAATATAAAAATTGTTTGTCTAGTCAATTGGATCAAAGCTCTTAAAATTACTTTGTAATTTTCTTTTCAATTAAAAAAAAAGGAAATGTGTCCCACAGTCACATGATTTCATAGAACACTTCTAAGAACACAATGATGTGCACATGATAGAAATACCTATTTAGAAATGTGACATTCAAAATTCTGAAGGGAAAAAAGTGGCAAATAGAGAGAGGCAATGATTAAAAAAAAAAAAAAATAAGAAAACAAAAAAGAAAGAGTAAGAAATGCCAGTGGATTGTGTGAAAGCAAAGAAATGTACTAATGAAACTTTAGTGACATTTGGTTATTGTAAGATGTGACATCTTTGTGTTTATATCTTCACATTCCATAAGTGATGTGATTAAAAAAAAAGGAGAAAAATATAAAAATGACATAAAGAAAGCCTAATCAGCTATAAGGCAATATAGAGAGAGACCTTTTGCAGAACCTAATTGTATGGAAAACACTTAAATGTTGAGCCTCAGCTGTGGGAGAAAATGTAAACTTTAAGGATTGAAGGCTAACCAAAATTATGTCTGGTGTCACAGGGAATTTATGAAAACAAAACAAGAAAGGATCAATGACAAATTTCTACCATAAATTTACAGTGAGGATCATCAAGCATTTCAAGCAATTGTCTTTGGAGAAATAAATCAAAAGTACATCTAAATCTGTTTTCTAAGTTTTCATTGTGTCTGTGTATATGAATGGAAAAATAAAAATAAAATATTAAATGCAGATTAAAAAAAATAAGAGAATAATGTTGGAGCTGTAAAGTTAGCTTTTTATTTCCATAACTTCACAAAAAGAGTCAAAATAATGCAAGCAAAATTAAGCAGATTAATAAGCAAAACCCATTTCCAAGCAGTATGCTGAATTATCAGCATTTTAAAGGCAAGAGACAAATATGATTTTCTTTCAACATTCTTCCATTTTATTTTGGTAAATGAAACAAGACAAAACTGTGTCTAGAAATAAACTGATCGGGAACCACAATAAGGAAAAGGCTGTACAAAATTGAAAGTTAGAACAAATATTTATTTTCACAAAGACTTCAAGTTAATCTTCACAGGTCTATTTTATAGAAGATGAAAAAATTTATGAAAAATTTAATGTCATAAATCGAGGGATCTCCCCTAAAAATGTATTAAAATATGAAAAGCTAGAACCAAAAAACAAAACAAAACAAAACAAAACAACCCCCCCCCCAAAAAAAAACAAACAAACAACAACAACCCAACCCCCTGAACAAATGTTTTTCCCCTAGGTCTTACCTGGTGAGATCTTTGAAGGAGCGGGCTCTGTAAATATACATTATTATATTTTGTGATTAAAAATACAAAATACAGGATGGCTCTATGAATGTATGGTCAAGTGATCAAACTCAACATTGAATTATTATTGTGCAACCTGATTTCAGGAAGGTAGAACTAGGGGAAGGGTATCCAAATGAGTATTATAACTCGGTTGTTTTTTTAAAATAAATTCCTTGAAATTTTGTGTAGTAAGTCATGATTGCTTTATTTCTCAAAACGCCATGAAAATGCTTATATTGCTTTCATTCACTTGTCTTCAGCTTGTTTCAAGTATAATTTACTCTCAGTAAATGAAAATTATTAAATGTTCGATAAATGTTTGAATGAGTCCTTGTATATGGTGTTATGAAATTGTTGAAGGTAATATGTATTTTGTTACAACTGAATAAAAGTCCTGATATGCTGACTTACAGAACATGTATCCCTTATCTATGACAGTTATAAAATGGTGAAACATTTGGCATACATTTATGAACAATATAAATAAAGAAGAAGACTACCAATTTTTTCAGCTATTTAAATATGCAATAATATAAGAGTATGAAAAGCTCATTTTAACTTACCAGTATAAATCATTCAGTAATCCCCACAAAAATATGTTTATCTTTATTTTTTATATCTCTCCCATAATTATTGTATGATCTCACTTGCACATTTTTTTTCTCAATTACATTCCATCAGCTCAAATCTTACCAATTCTAGTATTTTGTTGTGATAACAGTTGATGTTATTTAAATTGCATGTCGGGAAAACAACATTTTCAGAGTTTGCTTGCTAAAGATTGGAGTCAACTTCTCTTTCAAACAATCAAAGAGAATTCCTAATAAAAATTAGTATGTACATAATGGATGCATTTCATATGTAACATTCCATTTTCCTTTTATTTTCATCTTATATTTGAACCCAGACACAATTTAGTAAGAAATATTCATTGTCAGATTGTACCTTCAATATGAAAATCAACAAAACAAACCCGATAAAAATAAAACATAGACAAGAAAACCCCTAAAAGACCACCCCTCAACAAAGAAAACAAAAAAACAAAAACAAAACACCCCTACCCCAAAACAAAACAAAACGAAAGAAACAACAAAAAACAAACAAAAAGAAACCCTAAAAAACAAAGCAAAAAAGAACAAACAAAAAAACACCCCAACAAAATACAAAAATAAACTTGAAGTTGAGCAAAAGCGAGAGAAGATTCCTTCTTATGTGAAATATGAAGAAAAATGTAAAATAAGAATAAAAAAGGTGAGCCGTCCACTGAAAATTATGACACGTTTATTGATAAATTCAATCACAATGTTAAACAACTACAAAAATATGATAAAGAGTTTCAACAATTTTATCCCGCATAATATCCACATCACATCTGCTGAGATACTATGTTATGTAGGATGTGCAAATCAATCAATGTGCCTTACTCAGTCCCTTTGCCTGTTGGATGTCAAACTGCATCAGATTGAGGCCATTGAGCCATACACCATCCAAAAAGACAGTATTGTATTAAGGCATAACCTTTACAGCTACAATATTTTAATCGTTGAGCTCTACATTAGTAAGACACAGATTAGTGCAAACGTCCTTCAGCCACTGAGAGGCCATTTACTTACTTACTTTTATTGAATGCCAGTTGATTTTTTAGCACTCAAAATGAACATTTCCATATTATCATTCTCATGTATATATAAACCTTCGGCAAAAGCCTACCCTCACTGAATTTCATGAAAAGAAAAAGTTGTGGTGCCTTATCTCCACATGCTCATGACTTTTTGTAATTTCCCTCATTCAGCATGTTTTTAATTACTTCATGACTTATTGGTAGACAAGTAAAGCATACAGAGCATTTTTTGAACAAATCTTTTTTTTCAATAAAAATTAGAGAAAATTAAACCCAAAATGTCAGTCCTTAATCCAATCCTTATTTTCTATAGCAGAACACTTACAATCACAAATTTTGTTTGCTTCAAATTTCTTCTGCTGCATGATCAAGATCTTCGTGCTTGAGCTTTTCCTGCATGCCATTCTTATAGTTTATGCATCTATCATCTAAAATAAAGATGTCTAAATCAAGCTACATCTAAATTCATGTCTATGCAGATCAGTTTTATATGCCAAATTACTTTCAATATAGATGCTTATCATGACTCCTTGTCTTTGAGGTGTGCAGTGAGCAAATTGTCAATATAATTGGTGTAATTAAAAGTGAGGCTGAGCTTGGCATTCAGAAAGAGTTGCGCATCCTACATATATACTGAATTATTCAATTTATTAGAAAATATAATACAAGAAAATGTGTTTTATTTGGAAGACCTTAATTCAAATAATCTGATAATTTGATTCATGATTTTGTAATGGTGTATGTTAGAGAAATGATAATTTTGTGTTACAAAAATAATTTTTGTGACATAAATAATTTATTATATAATATATATATTTAAAGATACAAGGAAAGACAACTTTCCAGATGTTAGTACTGAGTACAAATCATGGAAAAATTAATTTATTCAGCAGTATTGTAGTTTATCACAGCTACTTAGATTGATTAGTTGAGTAAAACACACATACAAAAATGTTAATTATCAAGCTTTAACAATGAGGAAAGTTATGTCTAAGATTTGCTTGGAATTGAGCTCTGAATTTCATTACAATGCCTTTCAAGGTAATCATAAAATCGTAAATATAAGCAATAGATGAGAAGATTCTTGCCCAAAATACCATTGGATTATAATCTACACCACTTTTAAAAAAGAGAAAGCAGTAAAATAAATTATTAAAAGATTTCATTAGTATAAAAGATTTTGTAAAGTTGACATTTCAAAAAGACACAAATATTTAACTTTAACTTGAGATCATTAAAAAAAAAATACGAAAAGAGATAAAAATAAAAAATAAAACCAGGAGACGAAACCAATAAATGTACACAAAAAAATGATATAAAATGTCATGTTTTTAAAACATCAATGAAATCAAAGGGTTTTGTAGGATAAAGTTGGTAGAGGCAATATAAGAATCATGAAATCAAAATAGAATAGATGTAAGCATGAAAAGGTAATAACAGTCACAAAATTTGTCTAAATTGAAATAAATTCAGGGCGGAACATTATTTTGCCATGTTTTATACAGTGGTTGCCATCTATAGTTACACTTGAAATCTGGGAGGGTAGTATTCTTATAAGTTTTGTGTTCTTTTAACTGAACATGAGAAAAATTTTTAAAAAGTTGTTTTTAAACTAGTTTGCAATTGGTTAAGACCTAAATCAATAGATTTTATTGCAACTCATTGATAACTTTGGAGCACAGATAGCTCAGTGGTTATGACACTTGACCACCAAGCCAAAGGTCATGGGTTTGTTCCTGGCTGTGCAGGCTTGAATTTGTAATCTTAATTTTTTTAGTTTTTTTCCGCCTCCTTGTCCTGTGATATGCTGGAGGTTCCATGTGCCCATGTGCATGTAAAAGAACCCTCAGTGATTCAAATTGAAAAGAGCAGGCCAAATAGGCCACTAACCTAGCCAAATTAAATTTCTACCAAAAAAATTCCTTCATACTCATTCACCCCTGCTCTACAACCTTTTCTATCTTAGACTTACTGATCAGTTCATTACTTTGAATTCAATAAGAGGAGGCAATGATCAGGGGGAAAGAGTGTGGCTGGGCATCCATATTCCTCTCAGAATTCTAAACAATACATAGCAATGCTATTGCTACAAGATCGTCAGCATTGACGCAAAAGGCCTACATTGATTGATAACTTAGTTTGCCTTCATCCAAGGCATTCACACAAAGTCAAGTTTTTAAATTAAATTCCACTAGCATAGTCACCAAATGGCCTACTCATGAGATTGTAAAACTTAGTTTATCACTGTACTTTCCATAGCTAAGATCAAACTCATTATGTACCACATCTTGTTTGGTTACGATACACAGGAAAATGACACTGGTCTTAAATGTCACCACTTATCTGTCTAATTGACTCTAAATACAAATTGTTATAGAGCCTGAGGGCATTCAATACAATAGGTCACTGCATTGTACAAATGATGGTAAAGTTAGAGGTAGAAAGACTCCATAATAAATTTGCGTAAAATTCACATTTATTGTCTTGTTTTAATAGAACATTATTATGGTTATGAGATGATTTAGTATTCTTATACCCAAATGAACTTCTTAAGAAGGGGTCTGCTTCATAATATTGATTTTGGTTTCTGGAAATTAGTTCTTATAAGTAAAATGTTCTTTAAAACAGCATTCATGTAAGTGGCAACCACTGCATAATTAAAAATCATAGACATTTTTACTTGAAATCTCAGTGAAAGTCAGCTGACTAGAAATGAAAGGAAGCTATGAGAATCTAATGTTGAGGAGTAATACATCTCATAAGTAGACAGGTGAAGAGAATATATAATAATATACAAAGTTATCAAGAATCTTCAAGTAGAGAAAAGGTTCTTTGAAAAAAAATGCAAAGAATTGATGCCATGCTATAATTATTTCCATAATCTCGTCTCCATTGGAGGGAACATCACCAAAAGACAACATGGTACAAAAAAGTGTGTTGAGAAAAGTACATGTAATAATTTTTGTGACATTAAAAGAGAAAAAAACATATTCAAATATATCTTACCCAAGCAGACAAAAACGAATTGCAATAAAATTATGAAGAAGCAATCTCAACTTCATTTTTCTTTTCCAAAGGCATGAAACGGGCTGCTAATTTTATAGAAATATCAATAATTTAAAAAAAATACAGCAACAAGTTGATCTTAATGTGATAAACATTCAGTAAAAAAAAAAATCAAAGGCTACAAAGAGAACATATTCCATATCATTCAAAGAAAAATGTTAGTCACAAGGTTATAATGGGTGAGTTATAAAGAATAAAAAAAAAAAATACCATGGTTTAAAACTTACTTATAGTGAGTAGATAAAATGCCAAATAACGTGCTTAACAAACAAAAACAAAAATAATGTTTTAAAAATCACCGTTTTTTGTTTCCTTTCACACTAGAAATCTTAAATTAACTTTCTAAATGTAACTTTCACAGTTGTCCACCTACTTTGAAGAAATGTGTAAAAAAATTGTGCATGATATACAACTTTTGAACTATTAAAACATAAGGTAGATTTCACAGTATCAATTGACTTAGAGATGAGAGCTTCTAACAAAACTTGTCTGATCTAATATAAATCCCATATTTCATATTAAGATCAACCTAAATAAAAACATATCTTTCAACATTTGTACATTTGTACAACCCCCCCCCCCCCCCCTTTCCCCTCCCAAAAACAACAAAACAACAAAAACAAACAAGAAAAAAAAAAACAAGTATAAGAAAAACAAAAAAAACCCAAAAAACAACAGCAAAAAACCCCCCCCAAAAAACCAAAACAACAACAACAATAAAAACAAAAACAACAAAACAAACCCATTTGTAATAAATTATAGGGTATATCAATAATTGTTGATACAAAGAGAATTACATATATATCCCTTAGATCTGGAATGTTAAAAGGTGGAAACTCAGAATCTGATTTGTAAGCAGTCTTTATATTATTATGCAGATACCTTCAAAAGGAAAGGTTATAAAAAATACTTTCAAAAATTTACATGGGTGATGCCAGCATTTCTAAAGTGAAAAAGTCTTCAAGGAAATGTTAGGGTATATGATTAATAAAAGAAACTAGTCTATGACCATGAGAAAAACCATGAACATTATTATATGTGTGCTTGCCATACCACCAGTAGTAGAGATTCAGATCACAGCAAATGAGATCACATACCCTGTACAGCGAGGTCTCTTTCCAGCCTGCGGTCTTCCATGCTTGAGTCAAACCATCTGAGATTATGAATAAGTAATGATTAGAAATTTAATGGAGTGAGGCATATATCTAAAACCCATTATAATTGTAAAAACAGAGGACAGGAATTATCTGTTCACTACATGGATATGGAATATCTACCATTTTTTGGGTATTCAAATTGAGTCCATTTTTGAAAGAATCTATATTGTTATTCTTTTATCTGTTAACATATGAATGGACAGTATAAGTATCATTTTAGGTGCATGAAATCACAGTGACTTTCCATTATGGAATATCTCATTGTGTGATTCTGAACTAATGTATAAAAAATACCTGTAAAATTATCTATTGGGTTTATTATGAATCTTTTATTTGATGTAAGTGTAAGGAACTGTCAAATCAAACTTCCCTCTGGGAACAAATAAAACATATCTTATTTTATCCTATATTGTGTATCTGTGAATGTGTGTTTTAGCATAAATCTTTTCTTTCAGTGCCATTTTGGAATTTTTCAGAACAAATTTTTGATCTTTTATTATCTAGACTATCATAGTTATAGTGGCCAGACATATTTTCTCAAACAGCTTGTAAAAGTAACAACTACTAATGCCTTACATGAAATGTATCAATTTGTAGTTGTTCTGGGATAAACATGTTCACATTTTAAAAAATCTTTAATAAATTTTAATTTTCAATATCTTCTAACATCATATTCTTTATGTCAATATGATAAAAATAATGAGTCCTTTTTAAAGAACTGATCTTTGGCAAAAGCACAAAAATAAAAATGAATTTCTTTCAAGGGATATAACTTATTATATGATACAACTGTAAATGGTGCAAAAACTATGTTTTACATTGATCTATCATCTATTTATCATTGCTTCTTAACTCTTACATTAGCTTGGAGAATTTTTAAAGAAAACCAAACTTACCGACCACAAGGGAAAACAAACTCCATGTTTGCAGTCCTTCCTTCGCGTACGATAACTTTATCCAGGAACCAACCTTCACCTGGTTTTGTTTCATCATGGCCAATCTGAATTTTGCTTAATTTGCCCAGGTGCACAGCCTCTACCTCAAACTGATCAGCCTGAAAATATTTTTTTAATTCAGGATGAAAGCTGAGCATGTTAAATATTTTTTATACATATAATTGGATTTTTATTCATAAACTGGATGACCGTTTATGATTACGTTAATTTTGCCCATATAAAATCCCTTTGAATTTGATTTAGTCCCCCCTCCTTCCATTCTGAGATACCCTTGTTTCATCTCTCAGCCTTCACACCAAAGTGCACAGAACAAGTGTGAGTTACTTGTTTATGGGTAGTCTTAAAAATATTTTTCTCTGAATAAACAAATTCTAAAACTCCCCCTTTAGAAATGAAAAAAAAAGAAGAAAAAATATTATACCTGACCACGCTGGAATAATTTTGGTCTGTTATTTTTTGAAATTCTGAGCTGCCTTTTGCCAGTATCTCCATAGTCACCATACATATTGATGTAGACCTCTGCATTTGTTTCAGAGCCAGGATCTTTGCCAGTGTAAACGGTGACAAAGTATTTAACCACTGAAAATTGAAAGAATCTTATATATATAAACATGTATATGCAGCGTTCTTTGGATAACAACATTTTCTTAAATCTTATCATCTGGGATAATGAATAGATCTGATTTATGAACAATGGTCATCAAGAGTGAGGAGAATAAGTTATGATGCTTACATGACTATTGAAAGAAACATACAAAGACAAAAATAGTGAATACTGTTGAACCAGAAAAAGTTCTAACTCTTGATCAAAGTCAACTATTCTCATAAATCCAATCTTTTCCTTCCTATGTAATTGCTTTCTGCTATAGATTATCCACTTAAAGTCAACTCCGCCAATAAACGGGTTGTCTAGCAGCATAGTGTAGGCCTATTAGAGGTAAAAACAGCTCCTGGGAAATGAAAAAGACTCACATTGACACCATGTAGGTCTACACACTCCACTGAAGGCCAGAAATGATGGGATTGATGTGGAATGCATTACTTCTTATAGCTTAACTCAAGAGATTTATTCTAGATGCCTTGACCTAACCCAGCAAAGGTTGTCTTCCCTTCCCAAATGATGCAGCATATTCACTCTCATCTCCATGAGCTGACAAACCTCATGGCCTAACAAAATATGTTTAATTCTCCATTTTCAAGTTCCCAAACCTTTATACACAAATTGCGATCCAGGCCTTTTTTCCAGGGTCATCTGTCAATGGATGTTACTTAATACATACATAATGACACTTATATTGCTACCACATTTGTTCTTTATCCCCTGAACACAGATAATGTTTACCTTGCTTAATTAAAGTCAACACTTTCATTTGGTCCCGAGGTGAAGTGAGTACCACTGTAAATTGTATCGTAAACTTAGTTTTTTAAATGCTATGAGCATCTTCTAGCATTACACATTGTGTGAAAAATTCAAGTTATAAATGTCACCACATTAACAAAAGGGATAATTAAATACTTAAGAAAAACATTTTCTGGCTGGCTGTGTCAGGATGGTGTACAGTGTTTCATACAAAACTTGCTACAGAAAGGTCAATAAAAAATTTCTTACCAGGCAAGGCCTCATTTTCATGACCTGCTCTAATGACAGGCAGTTCACGCATGATTTCTTCATCATCTTCATTTCTGGACATCCATCGTCTGAAGGGAAAACTTAGCTTTTCCTGTGAAGTTAGAATTTATACTTGATTACTTAATTCACACTGCTAATATTTCTGTAGAGATAGAATAAGTAATAATACTTTAAAAAAAAAAGAAAAGAAAAGAAAAGAAAAAAAGAGCAATATAAAATATTAATATTAACAAAATGTATATGAAAATTTTTTAAGTGAAAATGTATGATGGAATGTTAAGAAAAGATCATTGAATATACACATTTTAGCTATGAGGTAAATTCTGCTACTTTTACAAAGCTGAAACCAATTTCATTAGTATTCAAATATTGATATAATATTGCTTGTAAAAAATGGAAGGTAAAAAATTAATTTCTTAACTTGTCAAAAAACAAAACAACAACAATCAAATAAAAAACAGATAAACAAACAAACAAACAAAAAACAACCTAAAAACCCACTTCTACAAGAACATTCTCTTTTCATTATGATTATAAATCCCTTTTTGCATGTTTTCTATAAAAAGGTCTCAATTTTCATGTTACCTGAGTCTGCATGTCAGTTAATAATAGACGTTCAACTTTCCAAGAAACACTTTTGTTCTGACTCTTTGGAATCAACTCAAGACGAACTTTAAAAGGATTGCCAATTTTCGATAGATTGATCTGTAAATATACATGTAATAAAACATTCTGTTAAACTTACCATCACATCAAATTTCAGAATGGTATAAAGAAATATATTGCTGAGCACAAAAGAAATCTAAAAGAAAAACAAAACTACTCTGTTGCTATGCATGATGATAAAAATGCAAAGTATATTATCATAATATTTGAGGAGGAAAAACTTTTATGATTGTTCTAATGAATGCTGGTTCTGTAAAAACCATCATAATATCTATGACAATGACAATTAAAAAAAAAAAACAACCTTGAATTCATCGGTGTTGCCACCTCTGAACAAAGGTCCATTGTCTGGAGGTCCGTTCAGCATAACCTGCCCAGTTCCACCTTTGTCGCCAAAGACCACTAGTGCCAGTTTTGCATTTTCAAGATTTTCAGCTGAGCTCACGAGGACACGGAAATCACCATCTTAAATACAGAAAAGGAACAGCACAATGTGGGTATTGATATATCTTTGTGAATATGTACCCGACAAAAATTGTGGTATATCATACCGAAAAAAAGCATAAATTTCAGACAAAATTGTTGCATTAAAGTTTTGACTATTAAAATAGAGCTTTATTCTCATCAACACATTTGTATGGTGATAATTGTCACTGTTGATTGGGACGTATTGCATATGAATAAAATGCCTACATTAAAGGTCTTTAATTACCAACATTAAAGGCCTTGACCCTTCATCTAAGAGAGTAGTTGTACTGTCATCTTTTATGAAATTCTATCTCATATTACATCCTTCCCTTGCCCATGACTCCAAAATTTTAAGCCCCCTGTTTGTGAGTTACTAGTAAACTGTCAAAATCGGCTTATTTAAAAAAAAAAAATTATATCTCCTTTTTTGCTGTTTTTTTTACTTTTCTCTCCTGCACAATCAGCATCAAAACTGTGATTTATATAAACAGTCATTTACATAATCATTTCATCCCTTTTGTGATTTCCTCTCCTCTGCACTATCAGTATCAAATCTATGATTTTAAAACAGTCATTTATGCAATAATTTCCTCGCTTTCGTTCTTTCCTTTCTCACACACTATCAGCATCAAATCTATGGTTTTAAAACAGTCATTTATACAATCATTTCATCCCTAACTTTTCAATATTTCTTCCATAAGTGAAATCCCATTTATCACTTTACTTAGGTTTCCAACCTGCTAAAGCAAGGATGACAAATTCTTCCCTCAGGAACTATTGCATTAAATCACAAACCTTCAATTTCAGGTTTTGGTTTCTTCTTGACATCAGGAGATCTGTATGATCTTGGTGTTTCATCAAATGCATCCCTTTCTGATATTGGGGTCAGTTTGTCCTCAATCATTTTCTGCTTAGAAATGCCAGCTAGAATGATACATAAAAAAGCAAAAGTTTTAGAAATTTGTTAAAATGTGTCTCACTGTATTTGCATAAAAACAAAAAGGTTAAATGAAATGAACATCGATCTCAGTAAATCTGTTTAAATTTTATCATTTTGGAAACTGTGTTAGTTGCCTCCAACTTCAAGTTTCATAATTAAAGATAAATTGAATTAAGGCATGCTCCAATATTACCTTCAATGATTTCAGGGAAAATGTGAATGTTGTTGATTCCTGTGTCAATGGTAGGCCTGACGTCACCCCGAGGGGTAAATCCAACAAACATCCCACGCTGCTTGTTGAGCTGAATGGTGCAATAACCTTTGTCTTTGTGTTTCTCCATCAAGAAGTGAGAATCCTCATGGCGGCTTCCCTGTCACATCACAAACAGATTTAAAACACAGTGTTAGATGTTGAAGCGTACTATTTCATAGTCTCCTCTGTGCCTTAAATTACCATAAGATTTTTTTGAAATGATTAAATTTAGATGTAAAATCTAAATTATAAATTTGTGACTTCATTTGTTTGTGGTAATTGACAAGTAAATGCATATACTTTTTGGCAGACATTTTATTAATATTATAATATATGATTATTATTTGTGAAAGATGTAAAAAGTGAAACATTTTTTGCAGTCAAAAAATTGATTGTTACTTCAGCGAAGACAAAACAATCTTTCTGAACTAAAATTGTAAGTCACAAAAAAATCAACACAAGCTTACAGGATCAACCTCAAATGGTGATTTACATTCATGTTGTTAATTTATGAGAGAACTTGAATTTTAATGACCAATAAAAGTTATTTCATAGTGCAAATTTTTACATGGAAACAATTGTGCTTTTAAAGGATGAGCTATACCCTCAATGCAAGTTAATTAAAAGGAAAAATACATCAAAGGTTCATGTAATTTTTGGAAAAATAAAAAAAGTAAATCACAATTGTGTAACAAATAGTATTTAATACAGCTTTTCATTGGCGGGAAATGAAGTTACGAAGAATTAACACACAAAAAATAAACAAATTTGAAAAGAATATCTTAGAAAGAAAATGTTTCAAGCTTTACACAAACAAAGCCTATAGATTAATAAGTGCCCTATTTGACACAATTGAGATTGAATTTTATTAAATTGAGGTCGCAAAATTTATGTGCCTTTTCGTATGGAGATTCTGAACGAACTTATACATAGAGATTTTACCATATCAATTTGAAAGTGTGTCATTTAACCCTAATATTTTTTTTGTGAAATGGTTCTTGTAATGTGACTGAAGAATCAAATTCAATTGATCCTTCAAATTAATCATTATCCTTCATGTATTAAAATAGCATGACGCTTTTAAAGAAACAAAATATGGTTTAATTTTTTAACACATAGATCTAATAAAAAGAAATTTTCATGAAAAAACATAGGTTTAAAGTTAGAGACAAAAATATAGAGAGCAATATATTCTAAAAAGTGCTTCCAAATTCATCAAATTCATCAATAATTGATGTGGTATTTTTCTCTCAGGTGATCCAAAGATATTTTTTTACAAGAGGGGTCATGTATAAGTTAAATAATAGAGAAGTGACAATAAAGATCAGAAATGTATACCCAGTGCTCCATATGACTAAAATCTCATAAAAATAACTAATAATCTATATGTGCAATGTGCTAATTAAGAATTCATTCATTTGGTGTGCAAAGGGTTTTACAAAATATTATATTCTTTTATGTGCACAATGCTACAACATTAAAGTAAATAATATGATGATGACATTAAACATCTTCAAAGAAAGGGGAACAAAACAACCCACACCCAAACAACATGTCCCTCCACCATAATGAAAGCTCAAACCGAATCTCCTCCTTGTAACTTACCTTCAAAAAAAAAAAAAAAAAGCAAGGCCTACAAAACTAAAGCACAAATAGAAAAAGCTGAGACTAAGGCTAGGCACACATTAAGGACAAAGAAAAATGTCTCAAAGAGGGAAATATTTTAAAGCTTCTCACCTCATCACCTAGTGTTCCCTACAATAATGTTACACAAAATGGGCATAACAACTTAAATGTGTTAAATGGATATGAGCATAAAAATATCTACAGGAATGAAAGATTAAGGAATGTTATTTTCACCTGTTTATATGCTACAAGAATCAATTTCTTACTAAAATGAAACATAAAACAGAGGTAGAAAAGGAAACTCATACAAAAAAATAAGCAAGAAAAAACCCCAAACAAAACAACCCCCCCC
>JBCJKE010287462.1:2056-16359 GCA_039654525.1 Melibe bucephala | reverse complement strand
TTGTCAAATGCTTTCTCCATATCAATCCATACTGCTATGGCATGGTGACCATCTTGGAAAGCGTCTTCTATCCTTTGAACTAGGTTGATGATCTGATCTTCTGTTGATCGGTTTTCTCTGAAACCTCCTTGTTCTTCCATGATGACATTTTCTGTTTCCAAGTACCACATCAGCTGGGCATTTACCATTCTCGCCATCAGCTTGCATAGACAGCTTGTGAGACTGATTGGTCTGTAAGTTAAGAACTGAATTGTAAAGATAACAATTTTACTTCACAAAAAAAAAAAGACAATGTGCTGAGGAAAAATGAAAGAGCTGTGAAATTATGAAGCAAAAACATTTCCACCCTAGCAAATTCATGCGTAGTAATAGCATAACTGAAAGTTAAGAAAACACAGGAAAGACATGCCACACTAGGCCTCATAATCTTCTTACTCATATGCAAATAAAGAATTAGAGGAAGTGTATTCAAGATTGCCAGATTGTGATTATTAGAAAATCAACCTGGCATGTTCCTTGCACAAGCCGTTTGAACTGTTTATTCATTAGCAGCCTACATAAAGTTACATATTATTACAAGAAATGTATAAAAGGTCTAAGAGACAATCATTAACATAAATTAATTTTATTTTACACTTAATCAGACATGTACCAATGTGTAATGCCAATAATCAACAATAAGATAGAAATTATAAAAGTCTGAAGACGGGTTTAAACCTGGAAATTCACTGTTTTGTTATTTTATGGTGGAAACCTTTTACAACTTCCATCTTGCTGTTCATTATTCACAATGAACTCCCTACTGTGGCTCCCTACAGGGACTTTCTGTTATAATACAATATGCAATACCTTGCACAACCTCTCTCAAACACAAAGAAATCTCACAAATATATAGAAAACAAACGAATATGAAGGATACGTAATATACATAAAAAAATTTTTGTGGATTTTCTTTCGAGTCTAAATGGATCTTTTTCTTAATGTTGCCCCTGCAACATACAAAAGTATGAATCATAAATAAAAATTCTTTGGAAAAGGTGCAAAAACGGTTTCTAATTTGAAACACTCAAAGATAAATTCAATGAACAGAAATGAAATGTCACAATTCTGAGTCTCAAAATGTCTCTTTTCACATTGGATGATCATGGTGTAGTCTATAGCAATTTAAAGATAGGAATATATAAAATAAAACAACACAAATGAACTCAATTAAATTACAGTTGGTGAGGGAATTCATTATGAAACATCAGTAAAATAATTAATATATGAAAACAATAGGGCAAGAGGAAGCATTCTGATATTTTTAATAAAGTTTCATAATACATGACAAATTTCTTCCTTACAAAAGAGTCAAATGATAATTTTATAAAGCCTAGACACAAGTTTCAGGCAAGGAAACGAAATATAGCAAAAAGAAATTAGATCTTACACAAAGATCTAGACAGTTTCTTTCAGCCCAAATAAGAATATGATACAATACAAAGGGACAAACTTGAAAAAAAATTTTTTTTTTTTTTTTTTAAACTAAGGCACAAACTCAACATAAAGACACCAAGCGCCTTGCCAAGAAAAGGAAAGCATTCTTACCACTATGCACTTTAACTCCTTGAAAGGGAGCTATTGTAAAGATGACAGGTTTAATGAATTTTTCTTGACTAGTGACAAGGTCGAAGCACCACAGGAATGACTTTTAATTACAGGTCTAATTGGCATAGAGGTAAGAATGGTTGATGCTAGTGTCCTAAGTTCCAAGCAGATGTTTAACACAAAAAATAAAAAAAATAAATGACTCTTTCTTAAATTCATCCCTTCACATTTGTACCATATCCTCATTGGGGCTCACAAAAACTGTCTAGATCTACATGTTGGATCTAATTTCTTGTTTATATAAGTCTAGTATTCTTTAAATATTGAATGAGTGTATCATGAATAAAACGATACTGCCCCATCGTTTGGACCATGTGCATTCTTTGATTGCGGATACCAGCCAAGGCTTTGGGAAGATCCACATTCTATAAAGGAAACGATCAATAAAAAGTCAGTGATTAATTGAACCGATAAAAACTTGAAATACATGTATTAATGAAGATAAAGGCATTTCTGTCTAACTCTATCTGACCCAAAAAAAAAATACAATGTAAAAATTAAAATCTATGACATTGTTCAACAAAAAGATTGTAAACCTTTCATGACTTACGTGATTATGCTCAAGGCACCATTTCATGACCATGGTGAGAATGACCACACCAGTACGTCCAACTCCTGCACTACAATGCACAACCACCGGACTTTTTTGGCCACGTCCTGACTCGCTCTCAGCCAGTCTTGACATTGATTCGATTTCATCAACAAATCCTGAGTCACAAACATTAAATGAATTAAGTCTTTTAAGAGAGGAAATGGAAATGCAATAAATTTCCTTGAAATGGTGAAAAACGGGACATTATATTTTATAGATACCTTATTCAGTAGAAGATCAGTAGAAAACAATAAAAAATAAATAACACTTCTTTAAATTCCTACAGGCCTACATGAAAAAATAACAAATGCATACATAAAATGCACAAATTACCCATTTAAAGATCTTGCAAACTTTTAATGAAAGGTGCGTCATGATAAAAACAGATGTAAACAATTCAGACAAATGATGCCTATTGCAAATATCTTCCTTATTCTTCAATATGAAAAGAGTGCTCCACCTAAAAATCCGTACGTATCCTCAGGGCATCCATGATCAGGCCAATCCGTGTACTGGAGATGCCAAACCATATGTTCTTGATTTGTGCCTGTGTGGCGCAAGATGATACGACTTGTTACATAGCAAACTGAGTCATCAGTGAGCTGTAATTCCACTTCATACTGGTTTGGTTTGTCACAATTTTTGTATTTTGAGGAAGAAAGGAAAAATTGTTTTAATGAAGTACACAAATTTCACTTTTAGTCATGAACATTTTTTGACATCATTTCTAATTTTTAGCAATTTTTCATCAAAATGACAAAACCATCCTTACATCTCCATATACTTGTTTGTGACCAGATCCTGCTTCCTGAGGCCAGTAGACATAGCATTTGGATTTGCCCATTTCCTGCAGTATAAAAATCAGAATCATAACACATTAAAATTTGAATATTAAGAATCAAGGGAGGAGGGGGGAGGAACGGTAACAAAATTCAAGTTTTGGGAATAGTATAGGATTTTGGGTCTTTGTTATTTTTTTTAAAGCGCTCTAAGTATTAAACAGAACAACATGACTTTCGTTTGTACATATCTATTACTGTCATAGTTCTCGAGAAAACAAAGGAGCATTAAAAAAGTGAGCAGAAGTGTGTGTGGAGGTAGAGAAAAAGGCAGAGATTGACTCCTTCTGCTGCAGGGGCATTTTAGGAGGTATGGGTGAATTTGTCTCAATTTTTTTCCATTTTTCAAAACGCACTCTTTTTTCAATTGTTCTTCCTAATCCTCTTATATATTTCAATATGTATGCATTAAATTTTAATAAATGCTTGTAAACATTTTTTTTTTTGTTCCTTGTTTTTTTGGGGGGTTTTTTGTTTGTTGTTGTTTTGGGTTTTTTTGGGGGGTTTTTTTGGTTCGCTTTTGTTTCTTTGTCAAATTTTATTTTATTGGTAAAAAAAAATCATGTTATTGCTGTATTGATTTGTCACATTAAAAAAATTTCAAAGAAGATAAAATTTTCATTTAAAATGACAGTAGATCTGACACAATTATTTATAATAACTTGAATAAATGATGTGCCAAGCATGAGTGAGACCTATGAAAAAGTAAGCAACTTTTAGGCTTTAGAAGATGGGTCAAAACAGAAACAAAAACACAGTTGGTAGCCATTTCCAGCCTATCCAAAATGATAAACATGAAAGGGCTGTTTTACAGCTTTTGAATTTGAAGAGAATAAAAAAAAAAAACCCAACAAAATACAAAAAAAAAAACAACGTAAAAAAACAAAACAAAACGAAAAAAAACCCACCAAAAAGCCAAAAACTCACCTCCAAATAAAGGTCATTGTATAAACAAATTCTTTAAACAAATATATTTTTCGAGCAAATAAATATACAAATTTTAATCAAATAAAATATTGATGACTCGAAAATGAAAACACAAAGAAAAGTCTATGACACTATGTAAGGGTTTACAAAAAACAAAGGCAGTAACCTCAAAAGGGGTGAGCATGGCTATGACATCTATCTGATATTCCCAGATCATCTGCCAAAAGTCAATGGCCGTGTTGGACAGTGGTGCCTGCGTGGCAATGAAGGCCCACTTGTTGTCATTGGCTGTCAGCTGATTTGGAAGAAAAAACATGACAAATAATCATGAGTGCTCCTTCATTGAACTAAGCTTTAAATAGGTACCACAGGATTCGTGAAGACCTGGTGAAAATGCCTTTCAAATATTTTAAGCCAGCCATGGACAAACATTTCAGGTGAAAATTGTTTAACATTTTTAATACCTTGAAATAATATAACTGTAAGAATAATCTGCTTCAACAACAAAGAACAACAACAACAACAACAACAAACAACATAAAAAAAACCCCAAACAAACAACAAACCCAAAAATAAACCCACCCAATCTGATTCTTAAACCCAGGTACATATTTTTCCAAAAGCTAAAGCACGTGATGAAATAAAGCTTACGTTATTTAATAACTAGTGCAAGAGACAATCAAATTACTTATGCTTTGTGTAAATGAATGCCAAAACAAAAGCCAGAACAACATAATAAGTAATTCATTATGATCATCATAATACCTTTATATGGGATGCATTGATGTAACCATCTGGGTTATACTTCTGAGATGTTAATTTAACTCTGGACATGTCATATGGAAGCACATCCTTGAATCTATTCCTCAAAGAATTTTGTGTGGCTTTAGCAACAGCACATTCTTGAACTGTTGACTTCTTGGGAATTTGTTCAAATTCGGCATATACTTGACCCTCAGAGATTTTACTTTCAAGCATTCTTCGCTGTAATCAGTAGTACATTTATATATATTCAATTTATTTATTTGTTTCTGCAAATTTAAATTACACATAACTTATAAAACATCATAAAGACTAATTATGAATTATGAAAATGAAGAATGCGTAAACATGGATCTTCCTTACAATATCATTAATAAGCTTAATTAATCCGTTACACGTGTGCAGTATAATTACCATTCTTACATGGTTAAATGAAAAGTTATATATGAGAGACTTGTAAGAGATATATATACGAGTATCCTCCATGATATGGATGTCTACTCCATTCATATGTTTCTTTGTCGGAATATCTTAGCCAAATTATTTATTCTCAAACCTATTAAATCTATTGTGAAGATGCTTCAAAATTATTTTTAAAAGATCGTAAGGTTCATTTACAGAAACTTTGCTGTTAACAGCTAATCAGAAACACATAAAAAGATACTTGAAAAAAAAAGAACAACAAAACAAGACATGCTAAACAAAAATGGCAACACTAAACAAACATATTTACCCTGTCATCTGTTGGTGCTCTGCTTTCATCATTCATCAAAGACAGTACAACTGATCTGGACAGTGTCAGTCCATTCATAGAAGCCATTTTCAGGGGACCCATGTGATGAAGTCCTTCCGATAGGGCCTATAAAGTATTCATTGAAAAGATTGGTGAGGCATTTAGACAAGAAAGAATATAATAGAACAGAGAAGGACAGAATGGGTATTTTTTTTTCTACAAATGTGGAAACGAAATTCCTCACACACACACAGGTAAGTAAGCCTGTACCATGTAGAGATTAACCAGGCCGATCAAAATGATTATCAACCTTTCTTTTCAAGCTTTTAATATTTTGATTTACATATAAAGTCAATCTGGTAATGATTGGCTGTAGCTTTCGTTAAAAGTAATTTTACTACAGCATAGGAAATCATTTAGAGAAAAAAATAGTGAGCCATGTAAGGCTCTCATCAACATCAACAGCAAAATTAACATAAAAAAAATCCAAATCCGCCTACCCTTTAAGATCAGCCCCTTGATAGTTGGTGCTCTTCCCACCTTTTTTACAATTACTGAGAAATAATTCTAGAAACTCCATTCTTTCTCAATTACTGTCAGCAATAGCATAGAAGTATTCTACTTTGTTGTGTCATAATCAAGAAAAGGAAAACTATCACTTTATTACCAGGGGACATTGGATTGTAGGCTAATCTTGTTTAAAACAAAAAATCTGGTCATGAGGAGTTAAGTAAAAAAGAACCACTCAAGCAAGCTCTTGCCGTCTAAGGACCAAAAGATCTACCCATGACTATATGAATATCTTACTTTATATCGGAGTAGTGCTTACTACATCTCTTTATGAATAATGAGAATGAATAAAAGAATTTATAAAGTTTAATATCTATTATATACATATTAAATGGTGTTTTACAATACAATGATAAATTAGTTTGATCTTAGGAATCACACACATACCCAGAGCTGAACTGTTTTATATAAGACAATTTCTTTAAATGAAAATCACAGCTTTGATGAAAAGATAGTGCTAATCTGCTTCTAACATGGTATGGATTCAAGTGAGATGTAGCAATTAAAACATACTTTATACAGGGAATTAAACTTAATTACAACTGAAGTCATAGACTTAAAAGATTACATTAGTAGATTGCAATGAAAATCAGCCCTTTAAAAGTACAAATGTTTTGCATTCATTTGCTCTTATGCTCCATGAATTCAAAATTCAGCTAAAGCATTCACAAATGACAGGAATGTTTCCGGGATGAATATTAAAGGGTTTGTCAATGTCTCTTAATTCAATATACTAAAAAGATTACTTAATTTACTTAATTCACTTACCCGTTCTGTATCCGAATCACTGTCAGATCCAATACAATAGTCATGCAGACCTGTAAGGCTTTCATTAACATCCTCCCCCTGAGGTCTATCACCAGCTAAACCCTGATCCTTCTCACTCAGACACTTAACACTGTCATTATCACTGTCTGTCAGCGAGGATGCCTTTGGCTCACTTCTCAGCACTGATGTTCCCGTTTCAACATCTTTATTATATAAAACAATGCCAGGTTTTGATACTGGCACCACAGTGTCCAGGTTAAAGGTTGCAGCTCTAGGTTTCACATTTATTTCTTTTCTGGGTGGTAATAAAGGCGCACTTTGAGGTGAAGTGCCAACAGAGCTGGACCTTTTTACAGTAATTAATGAAGATCTGGGTTGAGCAATGGGTGAGCAACGTTTGGGGTTTGTATATCCAGATGTGGCAGCTACATCTTGCCCTGAACCTTGAGATATGGAGGGATTTGTAGCCAGTATGCCTTTGTCGAAATTGACACTGTTATTATGTAAATAACTATTCAACTCTGATACAGCCGACGGAGGTGTTCCTGGATAAGGAGGCGGGGCGCCAAGCCGTTCTAGGATCTGCTTCATCGCCAAAGCCTCTTGAGAATCTTCTGATACAGGACTCACTTGTGGTCCAAATTGCTGACTTGAAGAGGCTGTCGGTAAGGCATGGGTGTAATTTGCATTGCTGTGATTTGGTTCATTCACAGTGTTAAGATGAGATGAAATATTAGTGTCACAGGGAATATCTGGTTCAGCTGTCTCCTTCACATTACGTAAGGAAGATCGGATTTTACTAGCCCCATTTGTGTTCATTGACCCTGAACGTGCTATTTTAAGGCGCCGGAAGCTTTCCCTTAGAATAGCTGCTTCTTTTATCTTTGATGGGGGTGGAGCTTCCTGTGGGGTAAACATCCTAATTTGAATTTTTGATTCCTCTTTGTCTGACATGCTTTTTGACTTGAGGGCCTCGTCGTCTGAACTTTCCTCTGATTCCTTAGCGTGAAAGGTAGAATAGGAGTGCTCACTAGAAGTGTCTTCCTGGTCATCACTAAGGACTTTCTGACCATCGCCACAATCAGAAAATTCTTTTGGTAAAGTCGTATCTCTGGTCAATGTTCTTTGAGCATCACTCTCTTCATTATCCACATCACCAACAGCCCCTTCTACACCAACAAGAAATCCTGTACTAGCGGCCAGATTGTCTATGCCTGGATTAAGATTAGCGTGCACTGTTTGTGGAAAAGGTGGAGTGGCGTACGAAACATTCGGCAATCCAGATAAATCTTCTATGCTTTTATCAAGGCGAGATTGTGCAATGAAATTGTGCATCCCAACACTTTCTTGATGAAGAGTTAGGGCAGGTACATTATGTTCCTGCTCTATAAGCAATGCATTGGCAGGAACTTGTGCGGCAAGATCAGGCGTGCTGCTACTGGTACGTGGATATGGGGGAGGAGGTTTGTAATGGTATGAAAGTGACTCCTGAGTATTAAGCTCACCCACAGTAAAAGCCTCTTGCTGATGCATCTCTGAGTTTAATTCTGGGGAGCTGTAAGTTGGATGGACAGCCAAATTGGTGGACCTGTCACCTCCTCTTACTGGATAGAAATTGTGGTCATCTTGAAATATATTGGCATAGATGGAGTGACCATAATTCCTCAGTGCTTCAACGTAGGCATAGTTACCATGTTCATCCCTGTAAGAGGCAATATTCTGACTTATTTCGGGCTGACTGTAAGCCATGCCCTCAGGATGAACGTAGACCTGAGCAGCCCCTAAATGTGGCGTTATGTCATCAAAGTGATGATGATGATGGTGATGATGATGCTGTTGTTGTTGCTGCTGGTGTAGCATCCGTTGCTGCATAACACTTTCATAATCTGGACTTGGTCTATATGCGGGAAGAAGGGCAGCTCGGTTGACGTAAACAGGGTCTGATTCAGGGGTTGGTGTAACAGAGTCATGCCGCTGCTTTAAAAAAAGAAATTGAAAAAAAAAAGAAAGAAAATTAGTCAACTGAATGAAATACTGATTGAAGTATTACACATATTGAACCTGTTAATGCAAACAGACCAATGTATTATAATGTATATTAACTAGAACGGGAAAATAAGGACATAGGTATATAGAGAAATACTAACCAAAATTGGTTCAACATCTAAAAAAAAAAAAAATCCTATTGTTGCTTCAAATTTAGGAGCACTGCAAATGCAATTTTAAGATTCAGACATTCTAAAAATCGCTTTCCATAGCCATATTCCTACTGCCGTCAGGTCTGTTTTCAAGCCCTTCTTGATGTCATCACTCCATCTTCTTTTTCGTTTCCCTCAGCATTTGGTGTTGGGCAATTTTCTTATGAACATTATTTTTTCTAACTGAATTTTTTTATCCAACAATAGAAAAAATATAAGCATAATTTTTCATTCGCCATCAAAATGTCGATTAAATGAGCATGTCCGATAACTGGCTGTAAACTATATTTGAAATACTCAAACCATAATAAATATTTTACTCAAAAAATAAAATGTGCTTTTAAAAGAATTATACATATATATTATATATAAATAGCCAATCACATGGGACCCATCTGATTCCAAAATGGCTATTAGTTGGGAATAAACGATCTTTATTAATACTCAGAGCAACACATTATAAGTAAAATTTTTACTTTGTCTCTTATTGTCTCACTGTAATATGTGTAGCCTACCATAATTTGTTGCTGGTACAAATTATCGCTTTCAGGGGTTGACACATTTGCCTGTGGCTGCTGCTGCTGTTGTTGCTGCTGTGGCTGAAGCTGGAGCTGAAATTGATGAATTTGCTGCTGACTACCCGTAGAGGATTCAAGGCTGTGCTGTGAACTCTGGAGGATTTCTGTGTCAAGACAAAAAGACATAAAAAAAAACAAAAACAAAAAAAACAAAACAAATGAGAACAAATTCATCACAAAAGAAAAAGAGAGAAAGAAAGAATATGAAATCTTGCTCTGCATTTCCTAAGGAGCATACAATGCAAGAGACATTTTACAGACACATGACCTGAACATATAGATAACATCTTCAATTGCTTGTTAATATCCTGGTACTCATTTTATAGAAAGCATTATTACGTAAAGAGCTTTTGAAAACAACTTAACAGATCATAACTTTAAACTCCACAGTAAAAGGAACAGAATAAAGAAAATATCATATGTATAGAAGAATATTCTCCAAGTATCACTTCCATTTACTCTTATCTAGTGCAATAAGTCTTCAAACTTTTTAACGGAAATACACATCACATTTTAAGAAGAAGAAAAATACAAAACGAAATAAAATGTGCACAGAGTAATATTAAGTCTAACTTCATCAATATATATTATGAGTAATATCCTGTCTAACTTCAACAATATATATTATGAAAAGAGGACACAAGTATAGTTTACATTACCTTAGGACTTGGGATAAGAAAAAAAAAGGGAAAAAACAAAACAAAACAAAAGCTGAAATAAATTTCCAAGAAATTGCTAAAAAAAATGTTTTTTTCCCCCAGCTAGTTAGCTCTATGCATTTGCCCCTTGAATCTCATCATTTCTTTCTTCTTCTTTTTTTTTCACCATAAGCTTACACAATCAATCTGACAAATTAAATCTAAATTTCACTTTAAGAGCTTACAGTTACATCCTGTTCAGGTTTACTGAAGTCACAATTATTTACTATTTGCACTAAGGTTTATGCTTTTGTTTCAGTTTTGTTTTTGGTTTGTTTGTTGTTGTTTTTTTCACAAATTCATCTGATTCATAAGTAATAAATAACTTTTGGGGTCATGGAGTTCACCTATCACAATGTCTTTGAAAAAATAAGCAAAAGAGAAAGATGACAGAAGCTTTAATTAAAAAGCATGAAACCACTGATACATAACACTGACCCACCATCCAATGTTGGTAAGTGTTTGAGTATTCAAACAATTCCTCTTTTCAACAAGTAAATACAATGCAACACAAGATCTTGAGAATTTTGATAGAGTGAAAAGAAAAAAAAAACATACCATGGGAAAGTCTTTGTTCTTGTAAATGGGATAATGATGTCTGAGAGTGGCCCTTAGATGAAAGGAAAAAGAAATCATCAAAATATTGAAATGAGTATGAAAAAATTCTTTTGCGATTTCGATGTGAGTATATTAATCAGAGACTCAAACAAAATACCAGAGACTTTAAGTAACTTTCAATAACGTTTGGCTCAACAAATCATAAGGCAACATTTGGGAAGCAGCTACATAGAGAACAACCCAACAAACACATATCCAGGTGTATATATATATAAAAAAATCTCCACTGCCATAATATTTTACTTTGTAACCCACTTTACAAATAGTAGCATAATTTTAAGACTAGTGCATCAATCATCTTCATATTTTCATAAGATATAAGATTATATGATAAAAGAGATGTAGGCCATAGTAGTTTGAATTGAAAACATTTGCTTGAAAATCTCAGCCCTCAGTCAAAGCTCTATTTTTAGCTACCTGGTATATAAAATAATACATGCCTGGAAACAAAGATCAGTTTCTATATTTAACTTCAACCATTCCCTTAAAATATTCATAATATTCCTAAATAAAAATGACTATTTGGTGAATATGATTTAAACCAATATTAAGCATATAGGTGATAAATGGTTTCAATTAAGATACATTTTTAAGGTTTTAAATGCTTTAAATAACGACAGATCATAAATGCGAAAGATGAACCACAGAAATAAACAACGAACAACCCACACTCCTTTAAACATCACCTATCACAGTCCTGACAGAAAAGAAAAAACCAAAATCAAAATAAGAAAAAGAATAACAGAAAAAATTTTAAAAATTAAAACAAAAACATACCTAGAGATTGTATTAAAAAAAAAAAAAAAAAAAAAAAAGAAAAAAAAAAAAAAAAAAAAAAAAGATGCAGCAATGAAACATAACAGAATGGTAGGGAGCTTAACAAAAGTAGAAAACAAAAAACAAAACAAATATAACTCACAAGTTCTTGCGGCAGCTGGATTGTGTCTGGTGGAAAATAAACTGGCTGGACATCTCTGTTGTAGGATAAAATGGGGGAGAAGAAAATCAAATAACAGCACAAGATTTCACAACTGAAGCTTGCTAATTGTATAAATTGGTTAATATATACACCTGAATGCATAACAATATATCATAACAAAATGCTGCAGGCAGGGGTGCATGCTGACACTCAAACATAAAACAATCATTGTTATTGTGGAAATAATTTACAACATATACGCTAGTGGCATATTTCTTTTTATAGATAAAAAACCTTGTATATGTATCTTTTATTTGGTGTAAGTGTGTGGGGTTTTGGGGGTTATTTTTTCTTCAAGGAATTTTTTTTTTAATTCGTGTTTCTATATTTCAAGTATGAATGTTATAATACTGATGAAAAGGCAGATACTCTGAACCATTTATAATCATTGCCCAAATGCATTACGTATATGGCTTAATGATAAAATAAAGTCCAAATTACAAAAACATTTTTTTTTATTTCATTGTATCACATATGAAAACAATACAATGATTCTTTCTGCATGGACCTCTGTTAAAGATTTTCCTCAATCATATCTAAAATCCATAAACTCGTCTCGCTCTAGAAAAGGTTATATTATACAACCTAAAATAATAAAAATATGCCACATTAACAATTTTGCTCAGAGGGAACTTGCAAAAGAAAGCAACATGTTGGCAGAGAAGTAGTAATCCAATGAAAGTTTCTGTAAAGTAAATGAGGTGGTAATAAACATACATGTATGCTTGGCCTTCTGATTCCTCACTCAAACTCAAGTCAGCAAGACTGTTACTGAAAAAAAAGCATGCAAGGTGATGTGTCATGCAATTCATCAATGCACATTCATCAGAACTCAACACATAAATAGTCTACACTCTGCCAGCTGCGTGCAGGTACATGATCAATGCTAAACAATCTAAGTGTTCTTTTATTCCAAATACATTCACACAGTTCAATGAATAAATAAACAAATATATATTTAAATAAATTAATAAGGTCAAAGAAATTACATTCTGGGAAGGAACTTTCATACACACAACAAAATTTTATTTTCCTAATACTTTTGAAACAATTTCTTTGATTTTCCGTTACAAATTTTTCCTTCATTACTCATACACAATTAAACTGCTTCTGTCAATCATAAATAAAAGAAAAACAAACTATACTGATAGCCTGCATAGAAGTTATTGTAGAACATTCTCAGAAGCATGCTTAATGATGCAACTTGGCAGAAAATTTGGTCTCAATAAGAATTAACATTGTGCAGATTTCCGAGGCTCAGGCAAAATAGGACAGGGATTTGAATAATGTGGGACTAATTCATAATAATGACATGATTGCCAACAACAACAGTAAGAAATATACAACACAGAGCATCGTCAGAATCAGAATTTTTTTTTTAAGATAAGCAATGCAAAGAAATCTAAACTAAGGATACAGTGAATGTGTTTCAGAAAGAAAAAGTTACCATCTTTAGATCCTTAAAACCCAAATCAATTAACAAAGAAATGTTTTACTAAATAAATTAATAAATAAGATATGTCCTTGTCATCAGAAACAGCTTTGTTACAAGGGTTAAAATTTCCCCACATGCATCAAATATATTTATTATCTTCTCCCATTAATTTTTCAATATTAATATATATTATCATCATTTCTCTTTACTGCACTTAAAGTGTGGGTAACTAGGACAAATTCATCTAAAAATTACTTGCAATTTGCCAATCCATTCTTGAACTTTTTATAATTTTGGTAATATTTTAAAGACATACTTATAAATAAAATAGTCAAAAATGTCTACAATACAAAACAAAAACATATGCTTCACCATATTCTGCATCATATTTGAGAATATACAATAAATTCAAGTAAAGATAAAAAATAGACCCTTTTTAGTAAAGGCTCAATGATGATAAAACTACCTTAAGTTTGCTTTACTAGACTTGTAAAATTGGCGCTGGAGTAAAGCTAGTCGTGCAACATATTTGGCAGTGTCTGTTTCCTCCTGTTTGAAAAAAGAAAAGTGAATTCAATATGCAATATGGAAATATCTCAAGCATCATCAGATCAAAAAGTCGTGGGCGCAAGATGCAGAAAGTATTTTTGTCAAACTAACAAGACTTTATTTGTCAACATAGTAATGAAAACTCAGATTAATTAATGACATCTGATAAAATCACCACAAAGAAATATGAGCTATTTCTCACCATCTGAAACTGCACTGAACTCTTTGGTGTGTCAATTTCCAAGGTCTTTTTGCTCTGTGTTACTTTTGCAATTTCAGCCCATCTGCATTTGTGAAAGAATTTATTGTCATTTATTGAGTAAAAAATAAAAAAAAGTAAAATTGGTGGATGGGGGGGGGGGGGGGGGGGGGGGGGGGGGGGGGGGGGGGGGGGGGGGGGGGGGGGGGGG
>JBCJKE010286351.1:0-16370 GCA_039654525.1 Melibe bucephala | reverse complement strand
AAACGCCTGTGTACTTTGATTTCCCTTTTTTTAGGATGAAGAAAGTTTTTGAATTGAATTGAATTAATAATAATAATAATAATAATAATAATAATAATAATAATAATAACACTGAAATGGTAGTAGTAGAAGTAGTAGTACTAGTAGTAGTAGTAATAATAATAATAATAATAATAATAATAATAATAATAATAGTAATAGTAATAATAATGATGATGATGAGAAGAAGAAGACGATAATAAAAATCATAACAGTAATAATGAGACAGAAAGTAAAGGAAGAAACTAATGAACATAAATAAAAAAAAAAGTCGCTTAGTACGGGTGGGGTTCGAACCCACGCGGAAATAATTCCATTGGATCTTAAGTCCAACGCCTTAACCACTCGGCCACCGTACTGTTGGGCCGATTGGTATCTCAAAACTAGTCAATCCCGAAATCAATAGATCCTATCGTTATGGTCATACATAACATAAAACTTATTCCCAACCAGTGTTAGTACTATTATTTCTATAGCAAGCATTGTACTAATACCGATACCCCACGAAGGCCTAATAACAGTATTATGGTCCAAAACACCGGTAGGGAAAAGACACTTTGAAAAAATTATTATATTCAATAATTCTATGTGGTCATATCAATTGTATTATGTAAGCGAAGCGGACTCCTTCGATTGTATGGATTTCATTTTCTCTAGTATTGAATAGGGTAGAAAGACTTTTCGATTGGGGAGCGTCATAAATGACGAATATTAGTAGATCTCCAAGAAGTCCCTTGTACGACATACAATCTTATTTTTGATAATCGTTACTTTATTTACTCCAAACATAGGTTGTCATCGATGTGGAACGATGTTTGCGATATTTAATATAGTATCGATATCTTGGTCATTTGACTTCTTTTTAGTTGAGCTTCTGAAAGTCAGATACAATATACATATATAATTATATTATATAATATATAATATATAATTATATATCCCTTTTCATCATGTCTGTTTACATTGCAAAGAAGGCCTTCTATCAAAAGGAATAATACTGCTATTGATTTAAAAATGACAAAATTTAATAGCCACATGACAAAACAATATTTTAAACTATTGAGTAAACCTTACAGTTGGCTTGAAGGTTTGAATCCGTTGTTAACAATACATAGCAAGAGGAGAAAGAAACCACACTTTTGTGCAAAGAAGCAATGGATGGAATGAAATGCTCAATGTCCTTGCAAAGAATCAATGTACATTCTCCATTTAGGAGGGGAAATAACCTTACTATGCACATAAACATCCATGGTTTCAAATAATGTTCTTTTTAAAAAAAATTAATTATTTTATTAAGCATCAATGCTTTTATTTATACACGGCCCTAAGAAAAATAAAAGTTATAGGGAAACGGAAGCAATATAATATCATTTGACTTTTTCCTGTTGTGTAATTCTGCCTGACAAATGAGAACTGTAACCTGTCAGACACTGTAAAGTGCAGTTTAGATACTGAAGACTTTGAACAAAATCTGAAATAGGCCTACATGTATATATAACATTTACATGTAAATACTAGTACTAGCTCTTCGCGGGGCATTGACAAAAATATTCAGTTGATAGAGTCAGATGAAGAAGAAGAAATACAAATGAATTTTTGTTACAACTTTGACAATTTTGAATCACGTCACGTGGGTAAAGTTTTTTATTTAGTATGCCTTATTGTTTAGTATTGGCGCATACTGTTAATTTCGTTATTTCTTTTGCTGTCATATGTTTGTTTTTGGTTACTTTGTTTGTTTGTTTGTTTTATTATAGTTGGTCTCTGTTGGGTATGCATGTGTGTATTTGCTGCTTGTTTACCGTTTTTAAATGTTGTTGTTTTTTCTTTTTTTGTTTATTTGCTGTTGGATTTTATTTTATTTTGTTTTGTTTTTTGTTTGGTTTGTTTTTGTTTTATTTTTGTTTTTGTTTTTTGCAAAAGATTCTGTTTACTGATGAAAGAACAACAAAATCAAATTAAAAGTCTCTTCTGTAACAGCAGATTTTAAAGGATAAACAACTTTCGGGCCAACTATTAGGCCTAACGATTAATAACCTAATATAACTATAACCTGACCTAATACTAATATACATGTGGTATATTTGACTTTCCATTTCCACATGAGCTCTCATTTTCATCCATACTTTGCTACATCTCATAGGTCTGCTTCTAGTTAAAACTGCGGTTAGTTGCGTGCGTGTATGTGTGTGTGTGTGTGCGTGTGTATGAATGTGGGTACATGTGTGTGTGTGTGTGTTGTGTGTGTGCATTGTTGCTTATGTATAGCATCCACATTGTAACTTTTCCCAAGAACAGCAAGACTGAAATCAAGAAAACCTTGATTTTTACTACCTTTTACTTTCTACAATGCACAACATAAAGAGTTTAATGCCTTGAAGGTGTGAAAAACGGTTTGGAGAGAAAACGCACCAAAAGGAGGAAATTGGGAACCCAACTGTGCCAGACTTTATCAACAGCAGCCTTTAGGCACTTTGGGTCACTTCTCACGCGACATGGTAGAAATACTTCCAATATGTTCAATGTTCAAATGGCGCCCAAAGAGCTCGCCAGTGTGCCAAGGATGCCAAGGGGCCCCGGAGACGACTGATTATATAGCAAGTTATCCACTGCCCAATGAGACTCGGAAGAGGATTTTGACAGTCCTCAGCTAAAACGGCAAGTTCAAAGCATAGAAATTCTATGGGGTAGACACGTCTGATTTGAAGGTGCAGCCATAGTAATATTGTAAACATTATCTACGTATAAGTAATACACTAGATGTCAATGTAAATATGTGATATTTTTGTAAAATCACAAGCTATCCATCCAAAATTATTTGAAAAGATGTATACAGCTTATCGTTTCCTAATCTTAATATGTGATGTAAAAAAAAAAAAGTCATGAGTCGAGTATACAAATCTTCGTACTCGACTACTTACGTCAAGTTAGTTGTTAGTATGGCTGACGCTTAGTAACGGGAGCCACATCTTTCGATAGGGCTTCGGTGGAGATTAGACAATGTTTTAAATATTTGGACCAAGATAATATGTAAGGTAAATTTGGTGTCAATTACAACAGCCAAATTCTGTCCCTATAAATGAATTAATACTTTCTGCTATTTATTACAATTTAGAGTTACATTGTCGAGAAACGGTGATTTGAATGTATGAATGAAAATATTCAAAAATTAAGGAATTGGTTGTCCAATGTTATTAACTCACTCACACAAGAAGGGAATAAAGAAGATCATTTGATGAAAGTAAGAATTATACTGAAGAATATCATATCATGATGGAAGTCATCACAATCACAATGCTAGGGAGAAAATACAAGTAGCCTTTAATCCTAATAATATCAAAATCACAAGTTAGAGATATTTGAGTAAGTGCAATGAAGTTCGGCCATAGGTCTAGTTTTTGCTGAGGTTTGTATGGGAAGAAAAAGTAGGAAGATGTGAATGTAACACATTAAACTCTCCCGATAACGAACATGTGGCACAAATCACATCTAAGGCCAACAAGATCGTCGGAATCATAAGAAGATCCTCTGATCATCTGACAAAAGAAACTTTTATGTAACTCTATAACTCTATTAAAAGTCAGAGGTGAGACCGATCCTAGAGTACAGGCAGGCACACAGTCCGGCAACCTCATCATAAAACCCTGGCTAAAAGAAAAGTACATTCAACGCAGAGCTATGAAAATATTGCCATCAATTGAAAACAAATTATATTCGGAAAGACTGCTCTTCGGTTGTCAAATCTCAAACACAGGGTGCACATGGGACTTATTACTTATTATTCAGTGGAATTCATTTAACAAGATCCCGTATAACATGAATTTGGCCCTTAGCACGAACTGACGCGAATCCCGGATTTTTTTTTTCTTTATTCAACTAATGCAACATTCTATAACATGAACTCAAATTTTACTAGATCTTGTTTACACGAACCCAAACCGGCGCTTCACAAAATCTTTTTTCCAAGTTTTCCCACTTTTTCTTGCACCACCAGCTTCGGGCCATGTGATGCTCAGTGTGAAAAATTAAAAAGACGCCTCTGCACACAAAGGGAGAGGGGGTGGTGAAGCAGTACCGTACACAAACGCATCCTACAACTAGAATGGGAGATTCTAGGAGGCAGTTGATCACAATGTGCCGTAACATAACTTGCCTTACTATTGCCTGTCATTGAGCGTTTGATGATGCCCTCTACCCTAAGAAACCTAAGAATAGGGAGCCCCAGCCTCTACTGGTCACCCCATTGTTTGTTGTTAGCAATATAGCAACCCCTACCATGCCACAAGCCCTCTTGCTTTACTTGCACCATAGCAGTGACTAGCACCAATACACTTCGATTTCGATCAGCTAGATCTTCACCCCCCGAGAAAATAACAAAATTATTGCTCCGAAGTTCAAATCGGGTTATCTTCCTTAATTTTCCTAAATCCTCTTAACACAAATTCTTGATAACACGAACCAGTTTTGTTGGTCCCTTGGAGTTCGTATAATCAAAAGTCCACTGTATATAAGATGGAAAACCCTGCATTCAAACTAATCAAAGGCAAAAACACCAAGGGAAACAGCCTTAAATTGTACAAAGAACATGTAAGGTTACAAGTTTGTAGCAACTACTTCTGTGAACGAGCCATCAAAGCATGGAAGAACTTCCCCAACAACGTAGTTACCACACCATCAGTGAATTGTTTCAAATTGAGATAAGACATTGTCTAGGGTAATGTACTGACAATCTACAATACCTCACTCTATTAGTCTCAATCTTCTGCCCCCACGCAGAGATGATGAACAGGCTTTTTTATCCCTTTTTTCACTGACCTGTTGGACGCCGTGCGTTTTCACCCAATAGCCTACCTTCGCTGTGTACGGGGTTGCCTTAGCCATACCTAACGTGGCTGCCGCTGGGTCTGTGACGTCGGCATTGTTTTGGGTGCTTCCGTGTTGTAATTGCGGTTTGTAAAGTGTTTGAATGGAATAAAATAATTGCCCTTAGGCTATGAAACCGACAGAGAACGTAGCTTCAACTGAGGAATATCCCACTATTTTGATGGATGGAGAACAAAGCCTAAGCACACAGTGTTTATGACTCTAGACGACGTAATAGTGGGCATCTTGTTCATGCTAGTCCCAGGCTCTGAAGATCGAAAGGATCTAAAAAGACGACCGATTTCCAAGTAATTACGAAAAACCCTTCACTATTCACTTCATTTTATTCACTATTCAGATGTTTCAAAATGAAAAAAAAATGTTTACCTGTATCGACAAAACGAATCATATTATTTCACTTGACCTCCATTGATCTTGTAAGCTGGAGTGAAAATGTCTAAATTATGTACGATTTCCCTTTATCCTTTCAATTTTTGTGTAGTCATATTACGTACAAATGCTCTACTTTCATTGGCCGAAGTGGCCATTTGACGCGTTGAACCTGGATAAAATTAGTAATATATGCAGCTTCCTCAACACATCTACTGGAATGCCAAAATACGGGACTGGCCGTTGGCGGACAGCAAAGGCACGTGGTCAGGGGAGCAGAAAAATACGGGACCCGCCGCTAGCGTAGGTAATCTTTTGAGGTTGCGGGGCGAATTATATACCGGACCCGCCGTCAAACGGTTAAGATTTCAAGCACCCCTGTTGGTCAACTTCAACACAATAAACATGAACAATTTGCAGTGGATACCCCTCAAAGGACAAAGAGCTAGAAATAACATTATCATTCTTTTCAATACAATCTCTTGTATTGAAAAGAATGATAATGTTATTTCTAGCTCATGTCCAGGTAAAACCACTTGCAAAAAATTCAAAATGAAAAATTACCATACATGAGATCTGGTGCTCAAATGTTTACATTGCTGTCTTCAATTGTAGAATCATTTGCCTTCATACTTCTTTAGCACTTTCAGAGTAAACAGCTAATCAATGTAACATACAGTGAAGATACTGAAGATTTTAAAGAGAAACTTAAATGTACAACATTAACCCTTTTGTGGATAATCCGCCTGACCGCTGGACAGCCCTATGCGTTCAACTGCCCAGCGATGCCCACATTCCTTTCTCCACATTGTACAAAGGCAAGAGACCATATCTGGAAAAAAAAAATAGAATAGAGATCAAGTTAGTTTGAAACTATGGGATGGGCGAGCCTCGATTTGATTCCAATCGGGAATCACACTGAGAATGGGTCAAGACCTTTCTTTATCCACCTTGTTTCATGTCCACGCAGATCAGCTGTTTCTCTCTTACAAGTTACATCATTTTCTTTCACCACGTTATTTAATTTATACTCCTTTTATTTCTTCATTTCTTACTTTGCTGTATCATGTTTTGTGTGCGGTGTTTGTTAATAATACAATGCCTCTTATTATTTCTTATTATATGTTCTTTGAACTATATAATATAATAGGCCAGTATCAACCAAAATATCATTTTTATCACAAAAAACTACGACGAAAAACCAGTCAAACTCAAACACATTCATCAATCAAGGAAGAATGTTTTTGCCAAATTTGAACACACTAATTTCGGAAATGACCATTCTGTAAATATTTAAATGCAGCCACCCCAAAACACCATCTCACAAGGCAATTAAATGTAAACACAGCAGGCATGGCTAGCACGCAGGAATGCCACCTTTCTTTCAGCACACAGGTTGATCTAATTAGATCACAAGAGGCTTAACATCTAAATGCTAGTAGTCCAATTACTTTTCTGCACTTTTATACATATACTGGGTAACACTGAGTTTTAACTAATAATGAAATTTGTTGAACAAGCCGATTCTCAATTTATAGACTATCTTATTTTAGTGACAGTACGGTCTGACTGAACAAGAGTATGCAGTATGCAAGGCACAGTGCTCACTCACAAAATAAGGGCATTTTATACTTACTTTAACAATCAACAGGCAAATCATTTATTTCCTTTATTTCACAGTTATTTCCTTCAGAACATAATCTCTAAAACAGAATCACAATCATTACATTCCTCCCCTCATAGCAATAAAAAAAAAAAGAGTTTATGAGAACTTCCCATTTAGAGTTCTTACAGTGAATAAGAACTGCTTGTGATTTGATTTTGTCCGAAGGCTTCATTTGCCTCGTGGACTCTCTTAACATTGGAGTCTCTGGTTGGTGATGCATGATGAATGTTTCGAGTTCAAATCCTGGTAGGTGATGTGTGATGATTGTTTCCATTCATGATTGTTTCATCAATTTCTGATTTTTCAAGCGGATTTCTATCACGAGGCAATATTTGCTCAAATGGTAGAGAAATGTTTAGTTATACACAGTATCTATTATTAACATCCTCTCCACAAGCTCTTTCTCTCACCTGATTTTGGTGTCTTCTCATCTTTTGGTCAGTCTGAACTTTTCAGGACACAGGACCTGTTTTCTGTTTCGCAGGGGCTGTTTTTAAAAAACGTAAAAACGGTCTTCGGGGCTATTTTTACACTCCCATAAAGATGGGCATGAGGGCTATTTTTACAGACCCTTAAAGACTGTATACTGGTCTATTTTTACGGACCAGTACAGCCATTTATATGATAACTGATGTTGTTATACTGATTGTTGTTGTTTTATTAGAAGAAGTTGCTGTTGTTCAAATGTGAAAGGAAGTGACCATACTGACTATACGATATGTATTATTGTTATTATGGGCGGCTTATGCTTAATCTTCATGCTGCCATTGTCTGGATCTTAATTAGCACTACTAATACTAAGACTTGCTCTCCCCTAGTATCTAGAAGTGGCTCACATGTTATGGATAGATCTTACCTCTCCTTCTCCCACTCCACATCTTTAGCTGCTCTTTTTGCAGGCTCGCATCTGCAATTGGTCTAAAGATAGGAAATCTAATTCCCACGTTTACGGTATCTTTCGGGCTAATCTTGATTCTTGCCTAGCTAGTTTGATAATTGATGTGTAGATATATTAAGAGACGGGTAAGAAGGTGTCGATGTAGAAGATTGAACTTACTACTAGATCTAACAATGCAACAAAGAAAAAGAAGAAAAAAAAAAGAACCAAAGCGTCCTATCGATTTAGTTAAGTTTTAAGTACATGTATAAGTTATAAGGGAAATAAAGGAAATGTCGATCTAGCAGGTGTCGATAGATCTGTAAGTTTTGCATACTGATCTCTAACTATAAACTTTCCAAGGTGTCACTTGTTTCCAGTTATGTGAAGAATGAAAGTTGGGGAAGTTTTTCATTCTTGGGAGTGCAAAAAACACACACACATCATAAAAATATACCCTTTTACTCTTACAAACACATTCTGTCATTGTGGTGTCAGGCATGGTTACTTATGACTATAAGATACAATCATACATACTACAGTACTGACTGTCTCGGTGCTTGTCTGTCTGTCTTCTTTTCTCATGTAGTCTAATGACTGTAAATATAACCCCGAGGTCTGCCTTTACAGAACCATAAATTTAGCTTTGAAGACCATCTTTACGGGACGGTAAAGATAGCCATGAGATCCATTTTTACGGGAATGTAAAAATAGTCACTGCATTTCTAGTACTTTCTGTCAAATATTAACTCAGCAAAGGACAGACCTATTATAGTATGAGGAGCTGTTCAATGTGTATTCAAAAACTTACACACTCTTCCTCTCACAGACTTCCCTTTTATTTAATTACTGCTTGCTAAAATGTTTGAACATCTTTCTCAACTAAACCATTGGATGACAGGCGATGGGGAAAACCCTGATTTAATGCTCTACACCATTGTGGCTGAGTAAAGTTAAAGGGTCATTATCTATTACAAAGGTGTCCAGTTACTCAAAGTTGGAGAACACATCACATGATTGTAAAAGAATGCTTGAAGCATTTATAAATGTTTTTCATTACTTTTACCTCGAACAACTTAGAATGTGCATGGATAATGAGAAACATAACTTAAAAATGGTCCAGTGAAGTTCAAATGTATGTCCTTCCATGGCTCTTCTGGCGATGAGTGGAGTGGAGCTTTCACTAGATCATTTTTATACATTTGACAGTTGTAACATATTTTCAGCCAGTGCTCAATGTCGGCATCAATGTTTGACTAGCTAGCCTTCATCCATGCTGCACAGACGCGTGTTGTGAATCAATTTGAGCACTCTGCTGCACAGTAATCCAGGAATTATAACATGTGTACCCCACAACTGACTGCCTTGAGCTACACTATGTTCATTTTTACAACTAGCAAAGTAGCAAAGGTTCATAGTGAAGAATATAACTTTTCAGGCCAACCGCTTTGTGCGAACTGAAGTATAGAACCGAGAATGGAATCACTTTTCTTTGCAGGGGCTATTTATTCTGGTGTTATTGGCAAATTGTTGTGGGAATTGAATGGAGCCTTGATTTCTGCTGGCTTGACTGTTGGCCGAGGAAGGCGGCTGAAGGCGTCAGCAGGTTTTTTTCCCTGAACAGTGCAATAATGCGTGCAATCATTACAGTTGCATTGACAAGAATACTCAGTTATATCTGATCTGTGTTTGTCGGCGTTTAATGAAGAAGAGGAGGAGGAATTTTATTTTTGATTGATGCATCAACATTATTTATGTTATCATGCTCATTGTAACCTTTCTTATAAAGAAAATAATGGAAAGAAATAAGATCATGCACCTAATAAAGACATAAAAATATATTTTTTTTAAAATGAATGAAGGAGATTGATGAAATTGACATGAAAACAAAAACAAACACCAGACAGTGTAAAAATTTATGAATCAATTTGGAAATTAAAGAAGAACAAAGTGAACATACTATTCATGACATCGCAATAGTAACACTAATACATATCATTAATCAATGTGAATTAGCAATAACAATAATGATTTTTATAATAATAATAATTGTAATAATAATGATAAAGGGGTATTTATAGAGTGTACATATATCTCATTCAAGGGAACAAGCTCTAGGTGTTGTACATTATTTTAGACAAGAATGATAACAATGTTAAAAGTGGATTTAAAATCAAATGGACATATTCAAGAAAAACTGAGCATTTAAATCACTCCGAAGCAATTACTACAATAGACTCTTTTAAGGACCATGCTAATAACATCAATTCATTATGCATGGCTTTATTTCCAGTGGAATGATGGGCTGGCCAATCAGGAGGCCCGTTATAATCAATACTAAGCAACTAGAATGAAAGCCTTTTTACAAAACACATTGTTCCAATCCTCCTCTTCCCAGATGGATAAACCTGTCCTGTACACTACATATTTTTTGTATTATCTCATACACTCCTTAAATCCATCATAAATCAACTGTTTTGGATTTCTATAATCCATAAATCATAACATGTTTGACTACTGATTCAAAGAGAAGCTGCCATTCTTCCCAGTTTTTGATGTTTTGTTGTTTTTGGGTGTTTTTGTTGTTGTTTGATTCGTGAATAATGAATAATTGTAATTGACCCCTACTTATTTTTCAAAGTATAAATTCTATCCACTTAATAGTAAGAAAAATGAATAATATGTATGTATAAAAAAAACCATTGATTTACAGTCAGGTTGGATTTTTCTGGAAAATTTGTTGCCAAAACTGAATGAAGTCATTGAACAGAAGTGTCAGTTTTTATTGAATGTTGGCAAAGGTTTTTGCTCTTATTAATAATCTAATCTGATTTCTTTTCCTCCCATCAGCTTTTTATTGTAAAGATATCAGATTGATTGTTGATCAGAAGAACCTAAAACTGCAGGCCAGGAAAGATGGGAAATTGTTTGTCTTCAATCAAAAGAAAGAGAGAGCCCAGCAAGTAAGAGAATTTTTTTTTAACCCAGTGGTTTCTCATTTTGAAGAATTTATTACATGTTTTTCAACATCTTGCACTTTGCGATCTTCAAATCGCAGATTGACCTTTGAAAAAAATTATTGTTTCATTTAAAATGAATTGCAAATGTTCTTTCTTTCTTTGACATTACTTGTTCTACCCTTCGGTGTATGAAGTTTAAGCTCCCACAATGATCTTCCTCCAGGCTTCCCTTTCCTGACATTTTCTATTTCCTCCTGTGAAGGATACATTTCTGTTCTTTAGAGACTTTTTATATCTTCCTCCCACTGTTTAAGGGGTCTCCCTCTTGGTCTCTTGCCGTGGTTTTTAGCATTGTATATTGACTTGGCTATTCTTACATCATTCATTCTGTTGAAATGTCCAAACCATCTAAGTTGATTCATTTCTATTTCAGTTTTTTATGTAATTTAACTTAGTTTGATCTCTTATTATTGCATTTCTGATTCTGTCTCTTTTTGTTTTCCCTATCACTCTTGTTAGATGATTCATTTCAGCTGCTTGTACGTCCTGTATTCCCTACTAAGGTTTAAGTTCTTCTACCATAAAGGAGAGTAGGACAAAAAGCTCTGTTTTACAATGCCATTAAGATTTTTTTTTTCCCTTTGAAAGCCCTTCCAAGATGGTGATAAACTGCTGTTGCCTTTTGGGCTCTCTGGCTGATCTCTCCTCTCAATTTACCCCCAGGGTTAAATAGTACTCCCAGATATTTGTAACTTTCAACTTGCTCTAGCCATTCTGTTCTTAGTTTTATATTGTGTACTTTAGTGTTTCTGATTACCAGCATTGGTTTTGTTTCTCTGCATATATGTTTGTGTATATTTGTATATATTTTCATTTGATAGCCAAAATATCTACTTTGAATTTTTACATTTCTTCCGCTAATTCTAATTCTTTCTCATTAATTGCCCAAACATTCCAGCATCCAAAAGTCACTGTCTGTGTTCATTTCCAGAATCATCTTCTTAAGTTTAGGCTGAGTTTTCTTCATATAGCTCTCTGAATCAAGTATTGTTTTGAGTAAGCAGGTGATTAGCTTCTGTGTTTCAGGGCTATATAAATCAATTGCATTATTATTATTACTAGCCCGATGTACCCAAGGCAGGTGATGGGCCTGCAATCTTGATGCATCCCACCTATTCCTGTCGTTTTCTGTCAAGGTCCATTCTCTTAGCCTTTAGTCTGCCAAGGTCCATTCTCTTAGCCTTTAGTCTGCCAAGGTCCATTCTCTTAGCCTTTAGTCTGCCAAGGTCCATCCTCTTAGCCTTTAGTCTGCCAAGGTCCATTCTCTTAGCCTTTAGTCTGCCAAGGTCCATTCTCTTAGCCTTTAGTCTGCCAAGGTCCATCCTCTTAGCCTTTAGTCTGCCAAGGTCCATTCTCTTAGCCTTTAGTCTGCCAAGACCCATCTGCAAGGCAGCTGGAAACCAGTTTGTTCATTTATTGTTCGTTCGCAGCTGACCTCTATATCTACAAGCCATTCCCCTATCCTTAACATGGGAAGGTGCCTGGTGGGAATTGGCTTTCCCTTGCAAGTTGTTACTGTTCTATTTCATATTTTGGCCCTTTTGTATGCATTTACCAACCCAGGTAGATTACAATTGAGTTTTAAACATCTTCAATTGTAAATTTATATCACGTTTAAAAGGGAAGTATCCCAGTAAGTGATCACACAGTGTTAATAGTATGCAAAGTATTTTATTTATATGTAAATTACTTTAGTAATTTTAGTGCACAGTATAGAAATTATAAGTCAGGGATATGGACATACTATTCATGACATCGCAATAGTAACACTATCAATTGATAGTGCTGTCAATTATTATGATGGATACATTTTTATCATTATTATTTTTGTTTTCATTATTATTATTATTATTATTATTATTATTATTATTATTATTATTATAATTTTTATTATTATTATTATTATTATTATTATTATAATTTAAATTATTATTATTATTATTATTATTATAATTTAAATTATTATTATTATTATTATTATTATTATCATCATCATCATTATCATCATCATCATCATTATTATTATTGTTATTATTATTATTATTGTTATTATCATTATTATTATTATTATTATTATTATTAATATTATTATTCCACCATGAAGATAATTTTTTTGTCTCTTAGAATATATTCCGCTTTGACCTGGCACATTTTTTTTTAAAAAGCATCATACAAGATGTTTGATTATTTTTATGAATATCTTTATTAATATCTTTACATGAACATCATCATGCACATGGTTATGTAGAGTAATTTTCAAATTGAAGATGATTTAGAAAAATGCAATTAGAACTTTTTTATGTCTATTATTATTTTTGTATGTATTATTATTATTTTTGCAATTTTCTTTATTTTTAAAATTTTTTTTTTAGGGCAATCACTCTCGCCATCATTGGACTCGATAACGCTGGGAAAACGACACTATGCTCAGTCTTTACTGGAGGTAAAAAAGTTCCAAGTAACTTTTGTTTGTAATTTGTGATTTGGCTTCCTCATTAAATTTTTCAAGGTGTATGTGGTTTAGAGGAAATCAATGAATAGCTGTTAAATTGGCTGTCCTCCAGTTTCATTTGAATTGAACGTGTTCTCATGAACAAGATTTATGTAAACTTGGGTTGGAGCTCAAAAGGCGGAGAGCTGTTGGAAAACCATTTAATGTACGAATACACCCTGAATTAGTTTGCTTCTCTGTATGAATTTGATCTCTTTCTCTTTCTAGACATAAACAGTATGTGTCCTCAAGAAAGGATTGATTTTTAGTTTTCAGTTTGAAAATGGGGTAACATAATGAATCATCATCTAGCACAATGACTATTCCATATAGATTGACCAATGATATTCTTCAAATCAAGAAGGAAATAAAACTAGAGAAATAAATTGTGTAATTAATAAAGATAAAATTAAGCAATTGGGTTTACATCATAAAAAATAGATATTTCAAATGTATGATACCTTCACAAATGGGTTATTGTTTGGTGGGGTTGTTTTTTTTTTTCAGAGGAGATATCCTTAGGGTTTTAGAGACTTCAAGAAGTCCTTTCATTTATAAATTAAATGCAGACAAAAGTTTGACAAAATGTTATTAATAACACTCAAACAACATGGAATTTAAGACAGATTACTCTTTTAGACAAAATCATTCCCTACAGGAAGAACTGAAAAACATCATCTGCAAATACGTGTAGTCCCATTTTGATGCATTATGTGAGGTTTTGATCTATGTCATATACGTATATTAAAAAAATAAAGTTGACCTAAGACTGTATCCTTTTTGGCACTCCTGACAGAACAAATTTGGGGCTTAATTTTACTCCTTATACCATGTTCTACCAATAAGGAATGCTTTGGTCCAATTGAGTAATGTGTCTTGTGTTCCATAATGATTGAGTGTTTTTAAAAGCTTATGGTGGTATTCTCTATCATAAGCTTTCAAGAAATCTAAGATGACTGTGTCAATTTGTTCTCTCCTATTGAAGCAAGTAGATATAGGACTTAGGGTTGTATACTAAGCCCTCATTTGTTTATCACATTGATGGATTCAGTTGCAAATGCATGCTCAATAATGGAGAAAATGAATGTAGGTATGTGGAAACTCAAACTAGTGATGATTTGACTCTGTTTGGAAAATCTGAAGGTGACTTTCTGTATGATGTTATCAGACCAATACTAAACAATAGTGCTGCTCTTTTTTATTTGAAACTAAAATGTAGATTCAAATGACAGAAGATATTTTGAATTCTATGTGCCTAGGGAGTTGACAATATGTAGAAAACTTCTTGTTAATTACAATCATTGTACTTGGCTTCAAAAACTGTTTGTAAGTTAGTGAATTTTATGATGATGTCTGTAAATTTGTAGCTGTAGGAAAAGTCCCATTTTTATTTGATACTCTTTTTACATATGCCGATTATTCTTTTCTTTTGCCTCTTTTCTTTTCTTTTTTTTTTTTTTCATCTTATTTCATCTGTGTCCTCTGATACATTTCATCCATGTCCTCTGAGAACCATAAGATTTCCTCTGATTGTGAATTCCAACATATGAAATTTAATTGAGACAAGATCAATTGCATGATGTATATTTGTATGATTTTTTTGCCTTACTTTTGGATTCCTGCATCTTTTTTGTTCATACAGAAACCCCAGATCCAGACATAGCCCCAACAGTTGGCTTTCGAAGTGTGAAGTTTTCAATGGCAAAATGCGATGTCACAATGTTTGACCTTGGTGGTGGCAAAAACATCCGTCCTATTTGGAAAAATTACTACAGTGAAATTTACGGTGTATTGTATGTGTTGGATTCAACATCTAAAACAAGAATGAAAGAATCCCGAGACTTATTCCGCGAAAGTTTAGAACACCCTCTCGTTTCTGGAAAGCCTGTTTTAGTGTAAGCATTTATTAATTGTACTTTGATTCTCTTACTAGAAGTAGCTCCTTCATTAATTTATGCATTCTTTTTTTGTGAGGACAAAAAAAGAGTTAAAGAAAGAATTCTTTTAGGAATTGGGATGAAAAATATTTTTGTGTTAATTAAAAATAGAATGCTCAACTGTGTGATGTTTTCAACAATTTTAGTTGAAATAAACAGTGCTATCTTCGAGAATGGTAAAGAAATATGAGCCACCACAGTTAAGTGAGTTTGTCAGCTATTATGAAAACTGTGTATCATACATGTAGATAAATAAAGTACAATAGAAAGACCAAAACCAAGTAATGTATTTGCTGATAAAAAAACCCAAAATTAACCCTGTCCCCAGTGCAAGTTTGAGCATGATCTATGTTGAAAGAAATTAAATATAGATATTTTAAGAATCGATGTCAAAAATTGAAATATCAAGAGTACCATTAGTGCCATCCAAATGAAATTCAACAAGAAATGTTAGTAGACGCATTACAGTCTAAGTAGTAGGCTAGTGGAAATCAAGACTTAGATCTACATATTGGATTATCTTTCAGTCAAATATTTTCATTTTGCTGGCGACAAACAATGTGTGTAGATCTAAATTTGATCTTGAATTGAAACAATCAAAACTCATAACATTGTAGTATTCATAGACAAGTATTTGGCATGAAAAGATCAACTGTTAAATTTTAATAAATAAAAATAATTATTTTTTTAATTTTATTAAAAACTTATCATCTAGATTAGATCTAGATCTAGTTTATTTTCTAGATTAGGGGCTACTTTCGATTGGTGCTAACAATGGGATTCAGTTCAAGTGATTGAGGTGTAAATGAAATTGACTGCAACAAAGAGGTAGCCAAACGGTGAAGGAATTTTGTAATAAAAGCGTTCACAGAGGAACTCCGAACTTTAAAGTGTTAGGATCATACCTCCCTTGAAGAGATAAGGAAGTCAATTTCAATGTGTAAACACAGATTAAGACAAGTAATTGAACCTAATGGTGGCTCAACTGAGCACTTGAAGAACTAAAATAGTATGGTATCCCACTTAAATTTCATTTAATTAAGATTGATACTGGAATTTTTTACCAGTGTTACTAAAGGTACTATAT
>JBCJKE010285240.1:0-14128 GCA_039654525.1 Melibe bucephala | reverse complement strand
ATAAGCCTACTACTTCACCTGGATTTGTTCATTACATTTACTGTTTAAAAAACAGGGATTGGCATAAGCCTACTACTCCACCTGGATTTGTTCATTACATTTACTGTTTAAAGAACAGGGACAAACATGAGCTAACTATTTCACCTTAAGACAATCGCTTCCATATTAAATCTTCTGCATCATCTTAGAGAAGAGGAGTTGAATACAAATATTTCAATGAAGTTTGTTCTGAAACAGTTTAATCTACAACGGCACATAATACATCGATTCTCACCACTGTGTTCTTCATGTAGAGAATCCTCTCCACCCAGTGCAATCTAAACTTGACCGACTGCAGTGAAATGAGCATGGGGCCTTGTTCCATCGCCTTCTCCTTTTCCGTTGGGTAGTACACCGGGAATTTCTACGCAAATAAGATGAACAGCAAGATGAAGTATTCCATTTTCAGATGGAAAAAAAATTAAGTATCTTAAAATATACTTACTCACTTATCTGTGACCTGCCCTCTCTGAACATCGCTGATCATCTTTTACCACTTTTCTCTGACTTCTGTCCTTCTTGCATATCTTCAGCAATGCATTATGCTTATTTGACACCATTTGAAATAAAGTTCAATTCAATTCAACTGGCCTTTATTCTTTGTGTTGTTTTACATAGGCTTGACGAGTATGTTAAGTATTACCTTCCTCTGTATCTTAATCCCATTATCATTCCACTTGTAGATACAATTTTTCTAAGATATCACACTGTTACATGTCAGAAAAATCAATTTCATTTGTCAAGACCTAAATGTTTGAATAATGTTTTTTTTCCCCCTTCTTTGCCTTTTCTTGCCAGGATTTCCTCGTTTGGTCATTTTACTGTCCGGGATATTTTTAGAACAATCCTTTAGACCTACACTTCAACAGTCTTTAACTTGTTCTGTATTTTGCAGTGTCTTAGAATCTGATTCATGGACCATTATTTTGAGTTTGTAAATGTGTTTACAAGTTTAGTCAAGTTTTAATGACAAATTTCTGTTTACAATGACATGTTTCATACTCCTAAATATATTCTTGGCTTTTGTGATTTGCCTTTTTAAATTTTTTTTATCAATGTTACATCTTTGACATCTATTGTCACCATGACTCCTAAGTATCTGAATTTGTTGACCGGTTTTAAGCTCTGGCCATTACAAGTTAACTGTGCTGCTTTCTCTATATGTTACAAACATATAAAGACAAAACAAAAAACACCAAAAAACAATTAAAAAAATTAAAAAAAAAAGAAGTTGACTCTCCAGCAAAAATAAAAGATTCAAGTACCTTGCCTTTAACTCACAATCTACTGCAACAAAAACTGATGGTGCCAATTATTGTTGGACTGAGCAGATTCACTCACCTTGCCAGTCTCGTATTCGCTGGTGATCTGGACCAGCACCTCCGAGCCTTGCTCGTAAACCATGGTCCAAAACTCTGCCGACGTCACAGGCAACGGAGACTGAGTGATGATGAATTTTGGACATGAAGGGGCCAAGTCCTGAGAATGAGATAAAAGTGCTTCTTTTGAGGCCGGAGGAGATAAAAGTTACAGGAATAATACAATAGATTACCCGCCCAACTGACTGGAGAATAAGTTAGCTGTTGCTTTTTAGTTCTTTTTTACCCCTTGATCAATAATTATCAAGATGCATGACTTACGTTCAACCAACTGGCATTAATATAGTCATCTTTGGTGGATGTCAGGACAACTCGGGTGTCATCATCTGAAACGCAATAGTCAAAAGTCACATAAAGTTGGTAAAAATTGAAGAAAAAAAAATGTTTTGGGTGCCTGAATTTTTCTGGCTTGCATATTGTGAAAAAAAAAAAAAAATCCTTTCTAAAAACTTTACTAATTACTCCTAGAAAAATAAAAGACATAAAATATAGTATACAGCCCCATCCACAAAATCTCAACAATTTTTTTCAATTATAAATAATTTTGGTAAAAATGGCAATATGTGCAAAATGAATTTGATCTGGATCCAATCATTCAAAAGAAATTTAAAAAGGCAATGTATGTTTCAATTAAAGAAATGAAAAAAGCCTGAGAAAATTGTATTTTCTCAAACTTGTGGGTTGTAATTAAATGTATAAAGTTTGTAAAATAAAATGCTAATAATTAAAAAAAAAAATTATTAAATTATCAACTTCACAAAAAAACAGACAAGCCCTTCTCTGATGATAGGAATTCAGAAAAAAAGAAAAAAAGCAAAAAAAAAAAGCAAAGCACTTACACAATGTAACATTCAATGTATTTCATTAGTGCATTGATTGGTTCAGTGATTGGATAAACAATAAACAATAAAACCAACAAACATGCACACTCGGGACAAAACAGACATACACATACAAACACAACCAACAAATACACGCGTACACATACACACACACACACACTCAGAAGCCTACATGGCATGATATCTGGGTCGCGGTTCTTCATCGGGTAGCAGCGAGCGATGGCCATGGACTGTTTCTTGTTCTGGCAGTCTTGGCTGTCCAGAAGGCTCTGAACATAAAGAGAAGAGAGATTATAAGAATAGTTATGGAGCATTGTTTTTTTGTTTGTTTTTTTTTTTTTTCCTTTTTCGTTTTAGTAGTCTGATATATTTTAGATAACCTGGAAATCCACGCAATCAAAGCAACAACATTCTATTTCACCAATTTAAAAAACCCCAAAACAAAAGGAAAACCGACAATAACACACTCCCAATAATATTAAATAAACATCTGAAAAGACTTGACAATAACGCAATTCAACTAACATCAAGGAAAGTTTTAAAAAGAGATTGTGCACAGAACAGATGAAATTGGGTAACTTTCACAACAAAGTTAAGGAGAGCTGCTGAAGTTGCGAGATCAGACCAAAGGTTCTAGTACGTCGAGTCTGAGACAACAAAAATATAGTGTTCCTGATGATGATGGTCGATATTGTGGTGAAAAATAGTTTGGAATTTTTTCCCCTCTTTTTCTTTTTTTCTCCATTTTATCATTATCATGAACATTCTAAAAATATTCATAAGGCACAGGTTCAAATTTCCAACAAATTTGTAGAAATGCATGCAATATTATGTGAAGACAATAGTTGCCATGAAGTTACATTTTGACAAAAAATGTTTAAATGGGCATCTTTTTCTGAATACAAAAGTAAAGAAAAACAAACTACAATCAACGGGAAAAACTATCCCATGAAGGCTTGAATGGCCTTCCCCCGAGGGCGACCAAGTTACGTTTTTGCCGCAGGAAAGTGAATGTGTCGATGAAACATAAGGTAATTTCCCAACCTTTCAATGAAATGTAACGTAATTTCCCAACCTTATGATGAAACATAACATAATTTCCCAACCTTATGATGAAACATAATATAATTTCCCAACCTTATGATGAAACATAACGTAATTTCCCAACCTTTTGATGAAACATAACATAATTTCCCAACCTTTCGATGAAACATAACATAATTTCCCAACCTTCCAGACAGAGTCCAGCCGTGAAACGCCCAAAATGCTCAGAGAGAGGTCGTCAATGTGTTTGCTGAAAGACTCAACGTCTGCCACTAATTTCAAGAGAGCACCCTGGCCTGAGTAAGGTTCGGCTGTTGGCACATTAGCCGAGTTCTTCATGGCCTCCTCCTTCTGGAGTTGTCTCTCTTGGTCCGTCAACACTTGTGGGGCAATTACCCTGTCCTTCACTCCTGCATGATGAAAGTGAAACATCAACAAGCAATAATGATGACAATAATAACAATAATAATAGTAATAATAATAATAATAATAATGATAATAATAATAATAATTTAACAATAATAATAATAAAAGCAATAATAATAAAAGCAATAATAATAATAATAATAATAATAATAATAATAATTATAATAATAATAATAATAATAGTAATAATATAATAATAAAAATAAAAGCAATAATAATAATAATAATAATAATAATAGTAATTAAAAAAAAATAAAAAAAATAATAATAATAATTCTGGAAATATTAAGGATTCATAAATGGGGGAAGAGGTTTGATTCCTTCGCATTTACCGTATTTACAATAATATGTACTCAAAATTTGAGCCTAGCAGAGATGGAACTACAAGAGGACGACCCATTACCGTTAGGACTACTGGACAGGATCTCATCTAGGGATGAGGGCTGGGGACTGGCGGGGACAATGACGGGAGGGGAAGAGACTGTTGTGGCCGTCGGCCTGTCCTTCGACTGGGGCATGGGGCTTTGGGTGCTGTTCTGAGATGGCACTGAGGAACGAAGCCAAAGATGTGCTGTCAATATGGCATACAATCGATTTACACATTGAGTAAATATAAAAATTATATTGATGTCAATAATATCACCACAGCAGGAGATGTGCGGCTAATATGGCATACACCCGATTTACACATTGAGTAGATGTAAAAATTATGTTGATAATAAATATATCACTGATAAAAACATAAATTGCAATAATAAAAAGCAGAAGCAGGAGAGGGAGGAGGAGGAGGAGGAGGAGGAGGAGGAGGAGGAGGAATTAAAAGAAAATATTTGCGCAACGTAAATGGCCTTGCGTTGGCCAATTATATCACTGATAAAAACATAAATAGCAATAATTAAAAATAAGCAGCAAGAGAGGGAGGAGGAGGAGGAGGAGGAGGAGGAGGAGGAGGAGGAGGAGGAGGAGGAGGAATTAATAGAAAATATTTGTCCAATGTAAATGGCCTTGTGTTGGTGTACCTTTTAGAGTCAACGGTGGGCACTGATTTTGCTGCTGCTGTTGATGATGTTGCTGTTGCTGTTGTTGTTGTGAGTTGAACTGCTGTGGATTCTGGAACCGCATTGAAGGAGCTTGGGTAGGATTCTGGGAGAGAAAGTTGAAAAACGAAACAGGAGTGATGCCTTTGATCTATTTCGCTTAAGATTTTCCCCATTCTCTGTTACTATCACCATTACCATAGTCTCTGCCTATGAACAATCAGATGACTACGATTTTATGTGGGTTAAAAAAAAAGAGGAAATAATATCAGTAGACGATGAAGCTAATTTTGATCAACAGAGACCAAAGAGAAAAAGCGGGATTTTGGGTCAATGAAAAGAAACTTCTTTACTGAAATGCGCTAACACATTCTAAAGCAAAACAACAACAATCCCCGAAGGGAAATTTGTCTTTTGGTTTTTCACAGAGAACCGAGTGTCAGCCGCAAGAGTAGCGCAGCTAACGAAGGCAAGTTATGTAAAAAAAACCTTGCCCAAAGATTAAAGCACAGCATCGCTAAAGGACTTGAACTCACGACCTATCAGTTGTGAGTCCAAAGCGCTAATGCTGAGCCACTGTGACCATAAAAATAAATTAATAATTTCTTAAAAATTAATTAAGACTTAATAAAAAGCTAAAAACGCCAAAACAGGAACCTACCCCCTCACCCCCCCCCCCCTCCAATCCTGCCTCCCACAAAAAAATCCAAACTAAGACCACCAAAAACGAAAAGCCAGTGGAAAATAACCCTCATGAGACAACTTTCTTACCAGCTGTTGTGAGTAAGGTCCAGGCATCCATTGGCCAGAAGTACTTGCTGGATGCTGACCCTGTTGTGCGTTTGGCCGCACACCGGACTGTTGGGAAAATGGGACCTGAGGAGTCACTTGACCAAACGGTTGCTGACCAGGCGCTGCCCGTTGTACCTGTGACGGATAATTCGAACTGGCAAACGTTGTTGGCTGTTGCGACGGCATCCCCGAACTAACAGAGACCTGACCCGCCGAACTAATGGCTCCTTGGTCAGGTCTGCCAGACTGAGGGTTGTATCCCTGCCCGTGGCTCGGACTCTGGCTCACAACACTTTGAGAAGTGGTCGTTTGTTGAGATCTCTGGGCAGCCATGTACCCCTGGCCGCCAGAGGCGCTACTGGCTATACTTTGCTGTTTCGCGTATCCTTGACCCTGCCCTTGTCCAACAGAGGCCGGCATGGTACTTTGCCCTGGTTGGCCATAATAAGCACCCGGGTGCGCCTGGCCCCGGCCCGCAGACGGCTGCGGCGTGGCGTGCTGAAAACCTGGCTGTGTCGCCATTGTGGCCGCAGATGACTGAGAAGTTCCGGGAGCGACGGATTGTGGATTCAAGGACGCATTTTTCACCGGGCTGCCATAGGTGGGCCCTGTCACTGTCGGCATTTGTTGAGTGCTGAAAGGAAGTTGCTGACTCTGGGGAGTCTGTCCAGGCTGACCTTGAGCTTGCGGGAGCTGACCTTGAGTTTGAAAAGGTGGACCCTGCGGCTGTCCGGCATGGCCCTGGTAGGGGTTTGTTTGTCCCTGTTGCTGGGCTTGACCGTGGGGCTGAATGGGCTGACCTTGAGGAAGCAATGGCTGGCCTTGATGTAACGGCTGACCTTGCCATTGATTAGCGTGACCTTGGTGTTGAGCTTGTTGACCTTGAGGGGGCCCTGGATGACCTTGGGGAGGCATCTGTTGGCCCTGCGGTTGGAGCGGCCTCTGCGGCGCTTGAACAGCCGTGTTTGCTGGTTGGCTCTGTCCCGGGTGAGGCTGGGGTTGCGACTGAGTGAACTGTCCTTGGGTATTAGAAACGGCCGATGGGTACCCAGTCTGAGCCTGAGATTGCATCTGAGGCTGTCGTTGCATCTGCCCTTGGTAATTTTGCCCAGAGGGGTACCCCTGGGGGTGCATCCCTAGTCCTTGAGTTGGCTGGGCTGCTTGATGATGTAATGGTTGGCCTGCCTGTCCCTGGAGAGGGGGCTTTTGACTTTGTGCAGAGAACTGAGCATTGTACGGTTGCTGGTGTGACTGACTAGCCGTCATTGGTTGCTGGACCTGTGAAGGGGTCGAGTAGGCTGGAGTTGGGGTCCATTGGGCATTCATGCCTGGCTGAGTCGGTTGCTGGGGTAGCTGTTGCTGTTGATGTTGCTGCTGCTGTTGTAGATGATGTTGCTGATGTTGTAAAGCTTGATTAGCATGTGGGGGTTGCTGGTGTTGATGGATGCTGGTAGGCACCATAGGCATGGTATGTTGCCGCATCTGTGGAAATTGCTGTTGTGACTGAGGCATTTGCTGCTGTGACTGAGGCATTTGCTGTTGTGACTGAGGCATTTGCTGTTGTGACTGAGGCATTTGCTGTTGTGGCTGAGACATTTGCTGTTGCGACTGAGGCATGTGCTGTTGGGAATGAGGCATCTGCTGTTGTGACTGAGGCATTTGCTGTCGTGGCTGATTCAACGTTTGATGAGGATGCGGCAATTGTTGCTGAGGGTGTGGCAGAGGCTGCTGGTGGCTGTACACTGAATGATGGGCTGGCTGACTAGACATCCCCGGCGGTAACTGTCCGGGTATAGTGGCTGGACCCCGGGAGACGGCCGCCGGTTTGGGAGCTGGGACAACGCCTGGTTGCTGATTCGGCTGGTACTGACCCGGGTGCACATAGCCCTGTTGTTGTTGCTGCTGCTGCTGCTGTGGAGTCATGGCTTGTGAAGCAGGAGGCAACGGCTGGTGAGGCATGTACTGTGAGGTTGGTGCAGCGGTCGGCCCTGCAGCAGCGGGACCAGCTCCTTGCCCTATGCCTGTTGGATAGGCGCCGACCGGCGGCCTTGGTGGTGGTGGCTGTTGTTGGCCGGGCATCATCATATTTTGGGGTATAGAGCCAGGAGCCATGGACGGATACTGGTTGTAACTACCGGCCGGGGGAACATTCACGGCTTGACGGGAGGGGCTTGCGTGGGGCGACCTGCTCGGTGAAGGCGCATGCGGGTAAGCCGCCTGCTGGAAACCGTCTTGCGGTGACGGAGTGTGTCGGGTGCTCGACTTAGGTGATGAAGAGGACGACGATGCGGCGGAATGGGAGGCCAAGTACTGAGCAATAGTGGTGGGGAGAATACTGGATAGGCTGGGGTCCAAACCTGGCACGGTGGGCACTTTCCCTGGGTCTGAGTAATCCATAAATGGCCGTGGCATTTCAGACGAGGCGACAGGAGAGGGTGGAATGGCGGGGTCTTGAGTCGGAGCATTGGACTTGGGGCCAAAGCTACGAGGCTTCATGAAAGGCAGGTAATCTTTGAGTTTGGGACCCTCGAAGGCAGTTGGAAGATTCTGAAACGTCGATGGCATTGCCGGGTCTAATGGCATCTCTGGACCTTGTGCTGACGCTGGGTTGTACGAGGGCGAATGTGAGGGCATGTCTAAGTTTGGTACTGCTACATCCCCCACCGGTGTACTGGGAATGCTGGATGACCCTGGTTTGGGGGCTAAAGGTCTTGAAGGAGCTGACACTGAAAGAATACCAAGTCATATATATATATACACACATAGGTTTTGGATCATCAAAAGAAAAAAAAATGTATTTAAAAAGAAAGAGGGCCATTTTAATACAGAAAGATAAATGTTACCTGTTACTATGGCATTGATTAAAATAAAAAAAAAAAAAAAAAAACAAGAACAAAAAATCATCATGTAAATCTTTACCTTCAATTTTAAAACTGCTCTTATTGTGAATTGTTCAAAACTTAAAGTTTGCTTTTCTTTCAAGACAAAAATGGTGCAAATCAAACTGAATATAAATCTTGACTCCTACTAAGTTCTTTCTAAAAACTGTCCTTCTGCTATGAAAAATACTTATAATCCTGTCCTTGTCCACTTTTGCTTTTTTAAAAATTTTTTGTCTTTGATTTTTGTTTTTTTATTTTGTTTTTGTTTGCTTGTTTCGTTTTTGTTGTTTTGTTGGGTTTTATTTTTAAATTCTAAACAACTGATGTATCATTCAAACATCTCCCACCCTCCTAAACTTGGGCCTGCAAGATCATATACCTACTCCTACTGGAGATGGAAGATAAACTAGATAATGCCATGAACTTCAGTGCAAATGAAAAATCTGTTTGAAGTTGTGAGTACTGTCACGGGGAAAATGTTCGTTGCACCCAAACCAAGTCAATCAAATAAAAATAGCCAAGCAGTGGGTCCCTCTGACAAAGTCGGTGGGTCAAGCGACCCTAGAAGCATCAAGCATGGTGTCCTTGGAGAGGACACAGAAATCTCATTATTCTCTATTCCACTGGCCAAGTGAAAATGATAAGCAGCTTTAGAAGAGGGGAACCAGGCCCTTGCACTTTGGTGACCTCCAGTAGCAAAACTAGTATCTGTCGACTGTCTGTGTGTTTATACATTATGTATGTATGTGTGTGTGTGTGTGTGTGTGTGTAAGTATGTATGTATGTTTGTATGTATGTTTGTATGTATGTATGTATGTATGTATGTATGTATGTATGTATGTATGTATGTATGTGTGTGGGTATTTGCATTTCAATGCAGTTTTTTCAACTTTGAACAAATATGGGTGCTTCTGAACTATTTTTATTATCTATTTCAAATATAAGCCAAACTTACTTTGGTAACCACCACGGGCAAAAACTAATATCTGTTGACTGAGGTGGAAGTCTGTGTATGTATGGATGCATGTATGCAATTGCATGCATGGATGCATGTATGGATGAATGGATGGATGCATTTTGCATCTCAATGCAGTTTTTTCAACTTTGGACAAATAAGGCTGCTTTTATTTTTACTATCTATTTCAAATATAAGCCAAACTAAAACCCTTATTACCTTTCGGGGCATACTGAGCCACCAGCATGTCTCTCTCCTCCTTACGAACTTTGCACTCGCTCTGACAGCGCTGAAGCGTCTTGTTAACTTTTTCGAAAAGCTTCCGGTTATATTCCTCCCCTTTTTGAGATTTGGCAAGCAAGTCTTCGTATTTTTCGTAAGATAGAATCAGATCATCGACTTGGGACTGTCGTCTGAAAATAATTGGACATTTTTTCATTTGAAATGACAAAATTACATAGCGGAATGAGCTTGAGTAGAACTCATTAGAAAAAAAACAACAAAAAAACTTTCGATCAAATAGGAATGTGATTTTGGGGGTGGGGTGGGGGGGGGGGGGGAATTTCTTTGAGGCATGAACAATTGTAATCTATAAGCAAAGTTTCATCCATTATTGTTAAGCGGATTATAACAGAATTTAACCTTCATTGAAGGCAACAAAAAAAGACAGGGACAGGGAAGGCTGGAGGAAGATTATTTTGGGAACCTAATTGCCATACAACGGAAGGTAACATGGGCTATTGGCAAAGTAAGAGAGAAAGAAAGGATATGAAAATTAGGACGGAGACTGAAACCATGGTAGTGGAAAGGATTTGCACCAATTGTGTCTCCTCCATAACCAGTCTTTGATTTGATGTTAAATCACAATTGTCTAAAACTAAAAAGATATTGTATGAGAAAGAAAGAAAAAAATAAGACCTCACCTTTCCTTAGCCTCATCAAAGGCTTTGCGAATGACGGCAAATTTTGCATTGGCATCGGTAAGGGCACGTAGGATATTATCCTGCGCAGCCATGTTCTGTCTGAGAAATTTGACTGTGTCATCATGCTTCTTGAGCTGTTCAGCATATATTGCCTAACGGAAGATATAAAAGATGAAGAGAGGATAAAGTTAATTCATGGTGCGCAGAAAGACACCTACTCTTGAACAATGGATAAAAAGCAAGCCTGGGGCAAGGGGCTGGATTAATAGAACAAAGAATTAGATCTAGTCAATTTCAATAGACCCTGACAATAATTACGAATATAGAGGGAACAATTTAATAAGGGAACAATGATGTGGATTCACTAAGGACTGAACCCGACGAGGGTGACAAAAACTGCCACGTCAGGATAGGAAAGTGATGGTGGGAACACCTTGCTTTCCTCGGCAAGGTGGTTAGTGCCATCTTACCCCGGTTCAACCCTTATTTCATTCTCTCTTTCTTCAATTCTTCCCTCTGTATTTGTACATTTGTGATTATTCTCATTCATTGTCTAGACCAACTGTGTCAGCAGATCCAATACTTTGTGCTATCACTCTTTTAGTATCAATTACATAGATCAAATAGTCACAGATGAGATGGAAGTACTTCACATTTAAAGGTATGAAATTTCTTTGCCTACACTTCTGTTTCAGCTGCAAACTATACCCAAACCTTTTTTAATCAAATAAAGAAGAAATAGGTCTCATTCGCTGGATTTTAGTAGCAACAAAAGTCAGCAATATGTACTTCTTTCAATATCTTGCTTATATCTGTTGTATTCTTTTATCCACTCATTACTATTCAATTGTCTGAGAAAAAAAAGGGTGAATATCAAAACGCCACGGTGATGATACAATTATATTCTCTCTTGCTATAAAGATAAAAAGATTGTGTTCCAGCACTGCGATAACTAACTTGGCCCATTTCCTGGATAAAAAAAAAATCTTCTTGGCTAATGAAAATCAGTTCTGCATGACATCCCCGATACAGAAATCTGGAAAGTGAAAACTTTACTTCCTCAAAGAGTTTCAACATTTTCTCCTTACATATGATTCTGAATTTCTGAAATTATCCTCTTTGGAAATAACTTGTACGGATTTCTTTCTACCTTTTTTTTATCTCCCCCTACCTCTTTGTCTTTACTTTCTTGGGTCAGTATAACGTTGGTGATATCGTCACTCTGAATTTGCTCCCTAAATTTGTCTTGCAGCTCTCTTCGCTGGTCCCTCATCATATTCACCTTCCTCATCAGATTTATAACTTCATTGAGGATGGCTTGTTCATCAGAATCTGGTCCAAAGGGAAAAAAATTGATGATTAAGTGAGAAGACAAATAAATAAACGAAGTAAAATAGGTGCATAAATTCTTCACATAACTAAATACATAAATCAACAATCACATAAACAAATGCATCTAGTCAATGAATATATGATATCATTCCATGCTGAAAAGTGGAACCTGATTTGAATCATCTTCAGTAAAACAGTCGAATTCAGTAATTTTTTAACCATTTTTAGATGGTTTAATATTTCTTCTACAAAATTTCAAGGTTCAATCATCAGTCTTTACGCATAAATTATCTTAAACCATGTTAGTTTTAAGGGCTGCGGATAAGGTAGGGAAGAGTTAAAATTGTGATGAAACTGACATAAAAATTGATGACAACGGATGGTAGTGGGCAACCTTCAAAATTAAATTCACCAGGAGGTACCTTGCCAAAAAAAAAAAAAAAAAAAAGGAAGGAAAGGAAGGAAAGAAAGAATGAGAGAAAGAGAGAAAAAAAAAAGAAAGAAATAGAGGGAACTTGAACACTTACCGCCATATCCATGATCCCATTTCACCTCCCAAGCAAAAAATATATAACATAACAACCCCCCCCCCCCCCCCCAAAAAAAAAAAACAACAAAAAACAAAAAACAAAAACAAAACAAAACAAAACTCAACAAAGACCAACACACTCACAAACCCCTATTTATGAGCCATAAGGAAAAGTAAGCATTAACCATTAGTTTCTCCCTTTTGAAGAATACATTTCTGCATAAAGCAGATAGCAAAAGCAAACTCTAAAACACTAAACAAAACAAAATTAACAATTAGTCACTAAACCAAACCATTACAAGTACACCAAAATAAAGAAGACAACCAACCAAACAAACCAAAAGAGCAACATCTCTCATGCCCCCTTTCCCCCCCCTCCCCTCCCTGCCAAAAAACAAAACAAAAGACAAACCCAAACCATGACATCATTGATTACAGAACTGCACACACCACCCCACTTTAGCTTTGTATACACAGACTGGCATTTGGACCTATAACAAATGATGATAATGTAATGACACCGACAAGTAAACTAGAAACTCAACGTGACATTAAAAAAACAAAGCCGATTCAAAGGGAGACTAGCTTGCCGCTTACTCAGTTCCGGAGTGGATGGGGGTAGAAGCTTCTCCACCTCCACCGGCGGCATGATCAAGATCTTCAGGTTGCTGGTGTGAGCGTTCATGGCGCGGTAGAGGGTGTTGTTGAGCTGAGTGGCTTCCTTGTGCTGTTCTCGGAAACCGTCTAAGTCCTTGAGCAGCCCCGGCAGAACTGTGTTCGGCTTTTTGCGGCCGTATTGTTCCTTGTTGACATATAAAAATTTATGTCCCCGATAAATAAAGTTCCACTCCTTTAGCAGGCAAATGTCTTTTCTTTCTTTTTTTGGGGTTTTTTTGTTTTTGTTTTAAACATTTAGCCCTTATTCAGGGTGAAATGAAAACAGTGATGAGCATTACAAGAGGTAAATTTAACAATCCCCTTAAATTTACTTTTTAATCATCCCTCTCATATTAGGTAAATGCTTAGCTTGGCTTATGGCAAGGAAAGTGAAAATATGGGGATTTTGTAAATTTGATAAAACTGCGTTATAGCCAGATCTCTATGCTAAAAAACAAACAAACCCACTCTTGTTATAAATGTATTTCATACGAAGAGGACTTATGAACAAATTATCTGTAAAGTCTCCACTGCTGAATGCACTGTATGGAACTGAATCTGTATGTCATGCTCTGTCAGTCTTGTGACACATTTATGGTGGTAAACAAACTTTTCATGGAATTGTAAGGTTTCACACTGGACTTGATAAATATGGTAACAATGATGATAATAATAACAACAATAGTAATAATAATAATAATAACAATAATAATAATAATAAAACTAATAATGATAATAATAATAATAATAATAATAATAATAATAATGATAATAATTAATTATAGTAAAAGTAATAATAATAATAATAATAATAATAATAAAGACAACTATATAAACAATAATAATAATAATAACAACAACAACAACAACAACAACAACAATAATAATAATAATAATAAATAGCAATATATAGTGCTTTCCCAAATCCAAAGTAAAAAGCTCAGTGCTTTAAAAATAAAATGTTAGTAAAATCACAGCAGTTACAGAGATTAGAGGACTAGTAATACATGAGACAGTGAGGAGAAAACCTACTTCGATCTGTTCTGTTTTGGTTGTGTCTTGATCTATGAGTTCCTGAACTTCATTGAGAGCCAATTCAACTTCGGTAGCTATCCCCGAAACAGCTGCAAGCAGGAAAAAAATAAGACGAAAATGACAGATCTTGGTGTGGTTAAGAGAACACATGATGCACAAAATACAAGCACGGCACAACCGGACCGTACACAAGAGAGAAAACTTAACCCAAAAGACAGTCACTAAAAAAAACCCAACAAAACAACAAAAAACAAAA
>JBCJKE010284130.1:0-13736 GCA_039654525.1 Melibe bucephala | reverse complement strand
CTATAATGTTGTTATCGTTGGGCATGCACTTGGCTGAGGAGAGATCAAGCGACCTTGCACTTAATGGGGTTTATATTTGCAAGAAATCAGTAGAAACTTAAAACAAGAAAAAAAATTTATTCTAGTTAAGCTAATATTTTCTTTTTTATAGTCTATTTTTTCATGGACATTGCTGATGTTTTTGAATTTTATTTTTTCAGAATTCACTGGAAATATTCACAATGTCTATGTCAGCGAAGAACATCAATGGGAAATCCAGAGCATTCAAAAACAACTCTCAGGATTACACAAACCTTCTGTTCTCTGATTCAGAAAGTGATGAAAGAGTTCCAGATCTGAAATTACCACCTGTAAAAGGAAAAAAACAAAAAAGGTATGCATGCCTCAGTAGTTCCTATATACCGTTTTACTGTTTCATGATCAGAAAACTAACATTTTTAAAGAAAAATTCTTATTGCTTACTGACTTGCACAGTCAATAGATCTCACAGATTTGGATTCACATTCCTAATTCTCCTTTATTAAAGTTCCTCCAATGTTTATGGTTGTGGGTGATATTTCTTAGTTCTTTGAGGTGTCTTTATGATTTTAGCTTTCTTCCTTTGCCGATCTTCTTCAAGTCATTGTTAGTGTAGCTGGTACGGCTGTTATTTGTCGTCCTCTATTTTTTTTTTCTCTGGTGGTCCTCATGAAATAAATATGCATGGCTTTGTTTTCTGGAATATCAGGGTTTCTTCTTAGCACCTGTCCTAGAGGTTTCTATCACACTTCAAGAACTTGGAGTGAGATGGATGTTTCACTGCATTTTTTTTTTTTTTTTTTTTTGTAGAGAGATTTGTTAGTTATTTTTGCTCGATATTGTATGCCAAGTTTCTCATTTTTTTTCTGTGAAAAGCCTCTAGATTTTCTTCATCAGTTTTTGTCACATTTGGTCTTGTTTCTGTATTTACTGATGGTTGTAAACAGTTAAGTTCTTCTCCGCTCCTTTTGTTTCTCCTGGCTTGGAAACGCAGGTCATTATTTATGTATGTTAATATTCTCATAGATTTTCAAATACCTTTTTTTTGTTTGCATAATTGAGTCTTTTGTCTTGGATCTGGGATGCACATACAATTCAATACAACATCGTTGATATTAATATAGCATTCCTTATAGGTAGAACTCAAAAAGTTATTGTAGAAGGAGTTGAGTCAAGTCCAAAACCTGTACTGTCAGAAGTACCACAGTGTACAGTATTAGGTCCACTTTATTTTTTAATGTACATAAAGGACATTGATCAAAAACTAACACAAGGCACCAAAATGAGAGTATTTGCAGATGATAGCCTGCTGTACATAGAGGTAAAAAATATCAATGATTGTAAAATACTACAAAATGATCTTAACTCAATCCAACAATGGGAAAATGACTGGAAAATGGAATTCCACCCAGAAAAATGCCAAGTATTTAAAATATCAAATAAAAAGAAGCTTACAGAATCAAAGTATTACCTACACAACCAAACATTAAAAACTACAAATAGTGGAAAATACTTAGGTGTTATTATAGATAATAAGTTACAGTGGAAAGATCAAAACTGTGTCAATATGTAAGAAAGCAAATGGCCTTCAAGCATTCCTAAAACATAATATCAATGACTGCCCTCAACATGTTAAAGATAAGTGCCACAAAACTGTAGTAAAACCAGTCCTAGATTACTGAGGGTGTGTATGTGATCCACATAACCAAAACCAAATAGATGATTTAGAAAAAATACAAAAAATGCAAGTAGATTTGTAACCAATAACTATAACTATACATCAGGTAACACAAAAATAAACATGAACAAATTGCAGTAGATACCTCTCAAAGAACAAAGTGCAATAAATAAGATAACCATCCTCAACAAGGCAATTAATAACCAAGCAAAATTACCACTTGAAACATTTCAAATGAAAAATAATCATACCAGATCTGGTGTTCAAACATTTACATTGCCATCTCCTAGTGTAGATAGTCATAAATTCATACTTCCCTAGAGCTTTTAAATTATGAAATAAACTGCCAGTTAGTATAAAGTGCAGTAGAGATACAGACATTTTTTAACAAAATCTAAAACAAAGAACATTAACATGTAAATACTAGCTTTTAGCGGCGCGTTAACAATAATGCTCAGTTGACTGAGTCTATCAGCTTTTATGAAGAAGAGAAGAAGAAGATATCATCTTCTCCTGATGCCTTGCCATTATTGAGATGATTTCTAACTTCTTTCCTGGATACTTGTTTTCATAATGGTCTTGGAGTGCCTTCAAAGGGGTCGATGTCTTTTGCAGTTTCGGTAAATTTGTCTTTGAAGATGTATGCTATTATTTTAAGCATTTCATCTGGACTGTTGGAAAATTTCTCATCTCTGTCCTCCATATTGTCTTTCAGAGTACTTTTTTTTAAAGAAGTTGTTACCTGTCACCTGTTATCTATCTCCTTTGTGACTTGTGTCACATAAGGCCTTCACAGATATGTTCTCCACATTTTCCTGTTGGTTGCTGCTTTTCTTGCTTCGCCTCATGTCTTACATCCTACCGTTTTTCTTACCTCTTCCACAGTTCTTCGCCATGTTGTTTTTGGCCATCCTCTCTTTTTTCTTCCCTCTAGTGTGCAGGTTAAGGCTCTGTTACTGTCGTTTATTTGATCTTGTCTAGGATATTGCTGATGAATTTCCATTTTCTGTGTTTAACTCCTACGCTTAGTGGCTTTATTCCAGATGTTTCCTGTATTTCTTTGTGATTCTCTCTTGCCACTTGATTTTTAAGATTCTTCTCAGGCATTTATTGCTAAATTTAGAAGGTAAATCAGGCATCAGAGTCAATGGAGAAAATATCAACAACATTAGGCATTCAGATGATACAGCTCTTCTCTCAACATCAGAAAAATATCTCCAAAATCTTCTTAATGTTGTCGTCACTAAAAGTTTCTTTTGAATGTAAAGAAAACAGAATGCATGGTTGTTTCCAAAAAATCAACAAATCCAACCCTGTAACTTAATAAGTAATGGAGAGAAAATAAAACAAGTCCAAAGTTTTAAATACCTAGGATACATAATCGCATCTGATGGCAATTGCGGTACAGAAATTAAAAGGAGAATTGCAATTGCGAAAGACAGTTTCAGAAAAATGAGTCCTGTCTTAAAAAATAGAAATATCTTAGTGGAAACAAAATATATAGTTTTAATAGCATATGTGTGGTCATTACTGTTGTATGGCTGTGAGTGTTGGAATATATATAAACAAGTATTAGAATAAGATTAGAAGGAACGGAAATGTGGTTTGTAAGGAGAATGTTAAGAATCTCATGGCAAGATTAGAAGAGTAATAAAGCAGTACTAGAAGAAGCAGGAGTAAAGAGATCTTTAATGAAGACAATCAGGAAAAGACATCTAAAGTTTTTAGGCCATATAAATAGGTTTTTCGTAGAATTCGATCTTGACTAGTTCTTCAGCTGTCTCTGTTGGTGCATATACATGAACTAATGTCATTTTTATATGCCTGGAGTAAAAGCGTTTCTACAGTTTCATTATCAGTTCCTGGGCTTCCTTTCAGCTTTCACTCAGCACCGTCATATTTGTTCTTTTGTAAGAACAAGACCTAGCGTTTCCAAATTTTTGCTTTACATATATATCTGTTTTTGGTTTCTGTTTCTGTAGCTTGTTTTTTTTATGGGATTGGGATGCTGGCGCCATGCTCAACCTCTATATTGGAGGGCCGGGATTTATTTAGGAAGTTCACTCCTAGACATGTAGCTCTCCCAAATCTTGTCCATCCATGGTTTTAAATCAGAGTTTTCCTTCTATACAGACTGCTATCCCTAGCTTACAAGCTCTGTGTACCTGGGGGGAGGTTTAGGCACCTCTATTCGCCTGCTAGCCATGTCAATGGGCCCAGCCACACTCTCTACCCCTCCGATAGTTGCCTTTTCTATTTGAACTCAGAGTAATGAACGAGTCAATAAGTCTGAGGTAGGAAAGGAAAGGACTGGGTTCGAAAGAATTGTTGGTAGGAATAGAATTTTGCCAGGGTAGGGGCCGATATGGCCTGCTCTTTTCGATTTTAACCACAGAGGGTTCTTTTACATGCGCAAAGGCACATGGGACCTCCTAGTTTATCAGCCATCTCCAATGGGACTAGGCACTCATTTATACATTTATCCTGCCTACCACAGGACAGGCAGGCGGAAAAAACATGAAAAACTTGGATTTTTATTCAAGCCTGCACAGCCGGGAACGAATCCGTGACCTTTGGCCTAGTGGTCAAGTGCCATTACCACTGAGCTTTCTGTGCTCAAGGCAGGCAGTAGGGGTGAATTTTCTTGCCCAAAGAAAAAACCACATGTGGAAGCGGGGCTCGAACCCATGATCCGGATTACAGTGCAGTGCTTGTATATATAATAAATAAGTCTTTTCAGTCATAGTTCCTTATGAGCTGAAGGGAGTTTTATTCCATTTTAATTGTATATATTTGCCTCTTCCTTGCTGTTAGTGTACCAATACACTGATAGCTGTTTAATATGCTCCCACTGGATGTGGGCTTTTTTGTTCATGTTCACTGATTTGATTTGGTCTTCTAGATGTTTCTGATTTTTTTGTTCTTCTGAGATCTTGGTGCTTGACCAACAAAGTAATATTTGGATTGGTTTGTTCTGAATTTTGATTCAGTATCGCTTTTCCTCAATACTTTGCCAAACCAGTTTGTGGTTAGATGTTACAATAGTGCCACATTGTGATAATTGGTGTTTCTTATTTGTATTTTCAGGTGATATAATCTGTCTGATTTTATATATACTGGTATTGTTTTTCAGTTTTTGTCTTTCAAGGATCCAACCCATGGAGCCTTTTGCAGATTTTTAAAAGATATTGTTGGCTATAAAAAGATTATTTCTTCACAGAAATCTATTAGAAGCGTCCGTCCAGGTGTACCTCATGTTCTTCTTATTTTTTTTAACTCATCTTTGCATTGAACCTCCCTCTATCAGGGTTATTTCACAATTCGTCAATGTATCTATCGTTTCTGGTAGAGCTTTAGAGTTGCTAGATGTTTCTAATTCTTCCTTTGTAATGCTTTGTGTTAGCACATACATTAATGATAGAATTAGATTTGACTCTGCCTTGTCTCTTTCTTGTTCCAGTATTATCCTTGGATAAATATACATTTAAATTAAATTTATAAATTAAAGTTCAATTCTAATTGTATATATTCCACTTATTTCTTTCCACACTTTCCCTTCGCTTAGTTTCTATTTTTTATATAGGAGATATCCATTTCCTTAGTGTCTTCTTTCTGATTCAAGACTGAAATATCTGTGATAGTGAATAGGCTACTTATTTAGTCCGCTATTACTTCGGTTTCTTGTGTGCTTGCTATGTTGAGTTCATTTTTCAAGATCTCACTCTTATTGGTTCTTCTTCAGTGAACTTGTCATACCTGTGACGTTCAAGTTAAAACAATAAATTAAGATTGTTCAGTGGTAATATTCCATAAGAATCAGGATAAAAATTGGACAGGTTTCAACAAGCATATCTGACGTCTGCGATGTTGAACCAGGAAATGCATTAGAGTACAATATATTTTAATTGAATAAACCATAGTGGAACAAGAGCCATACAATGGAAAGCAAAATGATATCATTGACTGAATATATCTTTCACAATTATGTCTGTATTAAAATCCACATGTCAAATCACCTTGACATTTCTTTGTGAAACTTCTTGTGGCATCTGAAAGGCAAGAAGTTAAAATTTTAGGAGCAATGATTTCTGACCTTTTCAAATTTCTTAACCAGCCAGATTTACTCTTGTGTTTGCCAACTTGAGAAATCAGGTCACAGAAGTATGAAGACAAAGGCAACTGTTACTTTATCTTACCTCAGATATCTCGTTGCTCTTGTTTGATCCTGAACAAATTTCCTCATAATGTTTTTTTTTGTGTGAAAATAACCACTAAAAATTGTGTAATTTCACATTCTTCTTCTTCAAGTACCAGATCTGAAACAGACATCGGTGATCATGGCACGCCATTTACTTCGGTCCTCAGACAATCTCAAAAAGCTCATACTATTCACATTATAATAATTTCACATTAAGTATTTTAAAAGCAAAACATGGCTTTTCAGGATCAATGGTTCATACCATCCTCACAGCTTGTTTACCATGGATATTTTCTTTATATCATTAATGGCATTGCTTTTTGTAAAAAAAAAATATTGTTTCCATAGATTTATTATGGTAATACTCTTATTAAAGGGTTCTAGCTTGTGTGTAGCCTTGATGACAGTTGAGGCTTTGACAAAAGGTCAAGTTTCGAATTTTATTTTTCAGAAATTAAAACATCTCTTTGAACATCTTTAAGATTGTTTTCATTCAACATTACAGATTTATCATGGTGAGGTTTTATAATTAGGAGATAACTTACCATCAAACACATTTTCTGTAAAGCATTTTTACCATGAAGCTCTCTCCCTCATTGTCTTTTTCTATTGGGGAGGAAGAATTGGAGGAGAAGTTTGTTAAAGAGGGTTTTTGTGTTTCTGTATTGTACACTTTTTGTTACTTTTGTCTGGTTCTAAGTTATAAGGGTATTGCTTACTTTGTAGATTCTCTTCGCATGTTTAGGTCATCTTGACCTCTGTACTGAAGAGTTGCTTCTACCCAGTAGCTTTCAAATCCGTCCTCATGTCTCATCTCCTAAGTGGTGTGTGATGTACCTCCTTTGTTTTCCTTGGCAATTCCATTTCATACTTTTGTCTTGTAATTTTTTCAGCTAACATCCTCATATTATTAAAACATCTCCATCTTCAAGGGGTCTCCAACCCTACATTTTCATGTTATTCTTGGAATTATATTACTTTGAGATTTTAATTACAATCTGGCTCTGCATTGTTATGTATTTTTTCAGGTGCTTCTCTTTGCTTCTTCATTTGAGGGTCCCTGACACAGATGTAGACTCATGAACAGGCTTAATTAGAACTTTCCTGTAGGATTTTGCAATAATTCATTTTGGGGCAGATGGAGTTATGATGTTTTGGAAGCTTCCAGTTTGCATGTTTGGTAATATGTACTTTGACCTGCTGTCATTTGGATAGAAAATTATCTCTCTTTTGTCAGCCTTTCATTTGGCACATACAGTAAAATACTGATATAAAGAACAAGTGTGGGCAATGCAAATAGTTCTTTATATCAGTAGTTCTTTATTTCAGTCGCATCTATGATAGTAATAGTATACATAATAATATATATAGCATATAGTTTTCCCATACACACAATTTGCGTTTACTCATAGTGAATAGAACGGTCACTTTTTGGAATTGATTTTGACTGATTATTGATGATACGATTTAGAAAACGCACATGGGCCTACAGTGTATTCTTATAACATAAACACATTTACAACAACCGGACATGGGATATCACTAGATCTATGGCTAATTTAAATTAGGCCTATCACCACTCTAGATTACCTCTTGCAATGCATGTTGGATGCGTGCCGGCAAAGCATGCCTATCCCCTTCTGTTAATCCTCCCCAAGCTTGGGGCCGACCCATGGCGGACATTGCTACATTCATACTACATATACTAGTACTAGCTAGTATTGCATTATTTGTGTGTTCGGCCACGACCCAGTCAAATAAAGAAAAGATTTGAATACATTGTGTAATTGTAATTGTGTAAGTGTGTAGACGGCCGTTGCATATTTCAAATAAAGAGAAGAGTAGGAACAGCAAAGACATGTTTGATAAAAATGGCCGATTTGCTATGCAATCAGAAATTAAAACTGAACACAAAAATTAGATTTTTAGAATGCTACGTCTGGTCTATTTTAAGACACAGAAGTGAAGCCTGGACTTTGGAAAGAACAAAAAAGAATAAATAGTTTCGAAATATGGTGCTACAGAAAACTACAGAACATAAATTGGAAAGATACAATTTCAAATAATCAAATTTTGGAGAAAATATCAGCAACCTAGAGAGAGAGAGAGAGAAGTGTATAGGGTGAACACAGTATAGACACTGGGCAAGATTCACACGACAATTGCTCAACACTGGGTTATGTCAGTCTCAAAATGACTAGTGTTTGTTACTTTGGTCGCAAATAAGAGGGAAGAAAGACTTCTTGGGCAAGTCAAAATATTAGTGACATAAAGGGAGAAAAAAAGCGGGCAAAGAAATGGTTTCTGTATTTCCGTCAATTCATTTCAAACATGTTCTTTTTAAGTATGTTCTACTGTATATGGTAATGTTTACGAAATGTGGCAGATTAAATTCTTGTGTATTCTGTTTGTCATCTTTCCTGCAACTAGTCATTCTCATATCATGACTTACTTGACTTAGTCCTCTTTGCTCCTGGCAAAGCATAGGGCTTCAACAGCACTTCTGCACTTTCCTCTGTCCCTGGCAAAGACCTTTACATATCTCCATGTGAGTCCAGCAGTGCTCAAATCCAGTTGTTAACTCCTTCTCCACATCTGTTTTGGGCATCCTCTTTTCCTCCTGCCCAGAGGGTCCATTTTAGTGCCTGCCATGTAATGTTACAGGCCACTTTCCTCAGGGTGTGGCCGACCCATCTATATTTTCTTCTTCTGACCTGGGCGTCCATTTGTTGTTGATATGTCCTTGTCCACAGATCAGTGTTTGGCACCTTATTGAATCATCACAGCTTGAGAATCTGCTGGAGACCGTAGTTGATGACAGTCTGTGCCTTTGTTGAAGTGCCAGAGGTCACACGCCAAGTGTTAACCCACCTTTACATTTGAGTTAAATACTATCATTTCGGTATTGGTGGAAGCTTTCTATATATGGGTTTCAGGATTGCAAAGGCTTGGCGTGTTTTCTGGATGTGTGCTTTGATGTCTTCCTCAGTGCCCCCTAACTGGATGAATTTCCTGAACAAATTATTTGACATCCTCTACCGCTTTCCCAGAAATGGTGATTGAGGACACTTGCTCAGTATTTGTGCATAGCAGTTTTGTTTTCTCTTGTGTATTCCAGGACTGACTTTTTCCTGCATGTCTTGTAGACGGTGAGACAAGATTGTCTGCAAAATGAAGATCTTCTTCTCATAAAAGTCCAGTGTAATCCCTTGTTCGAGTTTGCATAGGCTGTCCTCGTCATGCAGTCCAAACGCTACATGAAAGAGGAGAGGGATAGAAGACAGCCTTCACGCTGGAAGTAATTTTGAATTCTTCTGTGAGTCGACCGTTATGGATGATTTGGCAAGAAAACCTGTCATACAATCATTTGATGATACTTGACTGGTATCCCATAATATTTTAGGTGGCTTCCATATTTACACTGTCGAAGGCCTTCTCGAAGTTTATAAAATAAATGCATGTGTATAGGGACGATTGCCGTCTGATATATCTGGTCCATACAAGAGCATTTCTTTCTGAAGCAAGCCTGTTCTTCATGAAGAGACATGTCAAGAAGGTCTTTCATCTTGTCCAGCATGATTCTTGCCAGAACTTTACTAGGTATGGACAAGAGGGTGATGCCTCGTCATTTTCCACACTGGGAAAGGTCACCATGTTTGGGTAATTTCATCAGTAAGCCTTTGTTCCATTCGGATGGGATCTTTTCTGTTATCCAGATCAAGTTAAACAGGTGTTGTAGTTGGTTGACAATAAATAGCATTTCCCCCTTCTTTAAAGCTTCAGCAGTGATGCTGTCTGTGCCTGCAGACTTGCCATTTTTCAAACTACAAAGTACTTTACAGATCACAAACTTAGTGATTTCTTCTGTGTTTATCTTAAGGGGTTCTCCTTGGTCTGATTGCGATCGAATTGCCATTGTAGGCCGGTTCAGAACTCCTTGAAACTGCTTTTTCCATCGTTTGAGTTGCTCTTCTATACTGAAGAGTTCCCTCTACCCAATACCTTTGAGGTATGTAATTTCCTTTCTTTGTTTCTCACAGGTCTAATTAGGGTTGCAGTATCGACTGCTTATCAACTGCTTGTGGCACAGAGGGTCTTGAGGTCTCCGTTGCATTTAGCTTCCTCTGCGTCATCTGCTGTTGCGTTGATACAGACTCGCACGTCAGTGCGAAGCTGCTTCATGATTTCTGCTTCATGATTTCATGATTTTTTGCTATTATAGCATTACTAGCAGCTGTTTTCTGTTTCTGTTGTCTTTCTGGCTTGTTTTAAATCTTTCCTTTCTTCTACTCTTTCCCATGTCTCATCACTGATCCAAGGTTTCTTATTTCAGTGTGGTGTTCCTTATACTTCCTCACATTCTAACATTTTAAATTTGTCCATGCTTCCTCTGTTGTCTCTTTCCAGAGATTTAAGAACTTCAAACAATTATGGAATGATAGCTGAAATGTTTGCTTAATATCTGCTCTTTATAGCTTGCTTGTGCCACTTTACTCGAGGACTTTGATCTTTCTTTCTTGAAGACAAGTGGTGCATCTTAAATTTAGCCACAATAAGGTGGTGGTCTGATCCAATTTCTGTGTCCCTTTTGGCTGTCACATCTTGTAGTGAGCTTCTTTATCGTTGTTTCACGATCACATGTTCAGTATGGATCGTCTGATGGTCTGGTAATACCCACATGACTTTGTGACAGTTATGTGCGGACAGAGTGCGACCAGTCACAAGAATATTTGTTGTACAAAAATCAGCCTGTAATTGTCCGATCTCATTCCTTTCACCAATTTCATGCAGTTTCATCTCTTTATATCGATCGATGTTGGCCATTTCCTACCTTCCATACAGATCTCCCATGACTTTGAGCACACCTCTATTGGGTGTCTTTTTGATCTCAGAAGTTGTGCATAGAATTTATTTTTGTCCTCTTCCTCAGCAGTTTGTGGGAGCATACCCTTGGGAAGCGGGAAAAGAGTCATACAGTAAAGATGCAGTTTGGCAAAGGTTCCCATTCCTTCCAGGAGGCTCTAAGCAGCTACCTTGGACAGGAGGCATACTCCTGCTTCATGCTGATCTTCAATTTCTTCCCCTAATAAAGTCTCCCCTGTCTGATTTTGACTCTTCATGTCCATTCCAGTGGACTTCGCTCATGCCCAGAAGTGTAAGACCATACATATTCATTTCCTTCACCACTTATGCATACTGTCTAATCTCTCTCAGTGTTCTTACGTTCCAGGTTCCAATTAGGACGGGTCTTTTCTGGGATAACAGTCTGGGGTTCATTACAAATGGTGTTCTTGGGTTAAGAGGGATTGTCAGATCTGTAGCTTGGCTGCAGTGCGTCATGGATCTCCTTGATAGAGCCCCAGGTCCCCAAAGAATTGGAGTACAGTTTGACTTGTTGTTATAGGTTTCTGTAACAAGTTTTTTTAACCCATCACACAAGCCCCATCCTGGGGGGTTGGGATTGATTTTGGAGATTCACTCCTAGATAGGTTGCTCTCCCGAGCTCATGAGTTATGTCCACCCATGGTTTGAAATCAAGAGTTTTCTTTCTCCTAGTCAGACTGTCTTCCCAGACTAATGTATACCATCTACCCTGGTAGACAGTTTTTTTTCATTGATTCGTTAGAGTGGGCAGTCATTGAGTTATGAGACCACTTGTATATGGCAACAGCACCACCTATGAACCTCAGCCTCCTCTCTTGAACAGCTGCTGATTGGCTTGAGATTTCAAGGGACAGGTCTTTATATACAGCTGGCCCCCATATCTGGAGGCCGTTTTGGCTATCCACTTCCTGTGGACCTGCTGAGTCAGGGTTAGTCGCCCTGTTGCTGATTTTCCCAGATCTCATATCATACCCTGGTCTTATTTTTTGTCACTCTTTTCCTCTACTTCTGTTGACCTCCTACTCAAAGTTGTGCTCTCCAGACCTTGATCTGTTGATCTCTCACTCCACAACTGTACTCTTCAGAGATTGATACCCTTTTTATGCATCTGAAATATCCGCCATATTTAACAGTCTTGTGTTCTTATTATGTTCATGATTTCATGTTTAAAAAAAAAAAAATTGTTCTGAACACATCTGCATTGCTTGGTTTTAGGGCTTTTTGTTTGTTTCTTTTAGTTTTTGCTTATTGTTTTGCAGACTCTTTTTATTATGGCATCCACAATATTTTGAGTCTTTTGATGTAATGTAAAATTTCATTTTATTCTCCCTTTTCCCTCTTTTTTCATGTTTAGAAAACGAAATTTAGGGCTTCGTTCAGATGATGCATGTGGACCATGGAATGTGTTCAAAGTTATGCTTGTGATTTCAATTTTTGCTGGAATAACAGCTCTGGCTGCTGTTACCTTTTGGTCATTGAAGAAAATAACTGAAATGCAAGATCAGATTGAAAAATGTGAGTAAATTTACTTTGAGAGAAGAGAGAGGCAGTTGACTGAATGATGAATAATGATATCAGAAACAAATGGCACCACTTGCATATAATATAAATGTGTGTTCTATAATTTTTACAAATCTTCTTTATCATCCTCCATTGTTTCCATTTTTCCCCTGTCTATCTTTTCATTTGATGTCATACTATCCATGTCTGTTTTCTCCCTTTTCATTCTTCCTTCAGTATGACTCCATATTTGATACCATACAATCATATATACTTTGTTCTCTCTGTATTCACGATCCCTTATAACAATAATCAAGGAATATAATTTTCATTATGCTGATGATACGCAATTATACCAATTAACAGTTCCCATCCAGTGTGCAGAATGAGTCAACTACTTTGAGAATTGTTTAAATGATGTTTCTGATTGGATGGCTGCGAACAGCCTAAAACTAAATGAAGTTAAAATCAAATCTATGGACATTGGCACAAAAGCATATTAGAAAGCCCAATATATCAACATTAAATACATATGGCCATGAAATTGAAGATAAGGGTCATGTAAAGAATTTAGGTGTAATTATTGAACCATGGCTTTCAATGACTCAGCATTTTTTCCATTTGGTGAAGGTCTGCTTGTTAGAATTTGAGTAGGATTTCTCACATTAGACAATTTTTGGCTCCTGTGACGACCAATAAACTTATCACTGTATTCAGGTTTTCTGACAAATTATTTGCAAGTTACATAAAATTCAAATTTATTCTATTAGGCTAGTGTGTCATGTGTACCTGCACCTAACGGGCTGCCGTGTTTTGTCCTCCCATCATTTCGATTGAATTTTCAATTTCTACAGCTTGGATTTTACGTATTTTTATATCCAAATGTTCAGTTTTATGTGTTCGATATCTTATCAAGTTCATGTTGATTTTAAAATTTGTATCATTGCATTTTAGAGAAATGTACATTTTAGGTCGTATGAATTTCGACATTATCACTTTGATCCTTCTGTTGTGGAAAATTTTATCACAGTCGAGTACAACTCTTTGTAACACACCTAACATCAAATGAAGATGATCTGGAGGAAGATTTCAGTCATAAAAACTGACTGTCTGTCTCACCAAATACCAAAGACACTGCCATCCTATAGTCCTACACAGGAGAATTTTATTTAGATCATATTGCATCATCAACAACAATATATGAGAAGAAAAAAATTTGCAATGCCTACTTAGTAATAATAATAATAACAATAATAATAATAATGATAATAATAATAGTAATAATAATAATAGTAATAATAATAATAATAATAATAATAATAACAATAATATTAATGATATTAATGATAATAATAATAACAATGATAACAATAATAATAATGATAACAATGATAACAATAATAATAATAATAACAATGATAACAATAATAATAATAATAACAATGATAACAATAATAA
>JBCJKE010283022.1:0-16380 GCA_039654525.1 Melibe bucephala | reverse complement strand
AAGAAGAAGAAGAAGAAGAAGAAGAAAAAGAAGAAGAAGAAGAAGAAGAAGAAGAAGAAGAAGAAGAAGAAAAAGAAAAAGAAGAGAAGGAGAAGGAGAAGGAGGAGAAAAAGAATCAGTAGCTAAAACCACTTCTAGTACTTCTAGTTAACTGGTACTTGTCCTGCCCCCTGTCCAAAAGGCCACGATAGGTCTAAGTGAAAAAAAAAAATTCACCAGCTTTAAGAAATCATTCAAACTAAAACAGGCATGAAACGAAAGTGAAAACGAAAGTCAACAAAACCTGGAATTCCTGTAAAACAAGATATTTACATTCTATAATACAGCGTCTTCAGTGACCAGTTCTCTTTCAAACAGTTTAGATTAACCTGTTTATGCCAGGGGGAATACAACGAAATAAGGCCAGCATTTTCTTTTTCTTTTTTGATTTAATGCAGGTAGGGTTTGAGTGGGTACTGCTTTACAGGTGGGTGTTAAGGGGAAATGAAGCACCTTTTAAAGAAAAGTGAAAAATACTCATATGCAACATTGTGCTTATACAGCTGAAGCCCTTTCAGCTAAAGGTTAAAACTTGGCTTATAAATAATGAGCTATATTTGTACCAACTCGGTCTGGAATATCTCGTTCTTAACTGGAAAAATGGTAGAAAAAGAAGCTGTGGCAGTCACCTTACCAAGAAAATCTTAATAGATGAGTAACATAAAAAAGAGCAGGACAACAAGTTTTTTATCAAGTCCAAAAAAACATGTGAGTGGTGTGCCGTGATCGACAAAGTCTGTCTCAGAGCTGGTCCAAGAAGCAGAAGAAGCAGAAGAAGAAGCAGGAGGAGGAGGATGTGACCTAGAATCAACAACTTGTGGTTTGACAAACTGATCACATATTTACCACTTGATTTGAATTGAAAAAGAGCCAAACAAAACGTGTTACATCCATGCATAGACTTACAGCAAATACAAGTAAAAGAGGCAAACGATAAGAAGAGAAGGGAGTGTAGATGCCCTCTGGGAGTAGCAATAACTTTACTACAAGAACACCAACATCGATGCAAAAAACCTTGAAATATACAGATAGTAAAACAACAATCGAGTTGGTGTCGTAATTCCTTCTCTACCAAATCATTTACAAGTGACGATGGCATCTTCAGTCAAGACCAATAAAGGACACAGCCGGTGATTCCTTCAGTCGGGCGACTTGCTTTCTGCTAGCTGGACAGACTGGTACAGTAACCTACAAACAATAGACTAGCAAACTGAAGTCAATGCTCATCACAGTTCTTTTGACTATCACTGATAAACTGAAGTTATGGATATGACACAATAAAAATTTCAAACCTTTAACCCAAATTAACATGACATTCACATCAAGCAAACCAGGGCATTGTAACCCTTCAACTTCATTCCAAGGTGTACATGTATATTTATTTTTATATATGCATTTCCATACCACATTGACAAGGGTAATTTTACCATTTAATCTCACTTAAAATGCTTTATACCACACAAACAAGGGTATTTTGACACTTTTACTTCATTCAAGAGGTGCAATATATACATTTCTATACCACACAAATGAGGTATTTTAACCCTTTAACCTCAATTTACATGCACTCCTTCACCATACAAAGAAAGACTTTTAACCCATTTAACCCAACCTAACATGCATTTTCACACCATTCATCCTGGATACAACTCAACCAGGCAAAATTGTTTACTGGTACACCGAACAATTCCTTCCACACATTATGCTTGGGTACAATTTAAATTCAACAGTACGCCCAAAAGTTCATTGAAATAATCAAAACAGAGGCTTGTGTGCATCAGACTTTTTGTGCCGTGGGGTCTGCAGAAAAAGAAAAAGAAAAAAAAAAAAATCAAAAAACCCCGAAAAAAAAAACAACCCCCCCCCCCCCCCCCAAAAAGACAACAAAAGAAACAAACAACCATTTCCTCACACAAAATGAAATAATCTTCTTAAATTGTTAACCTAACAAACACAAACAATCAAACAAACAAACAAACAAACAAACATCACGTGGCAAACTCCGGCAGGTGAAAATCGACAAGACGGGGGCGTGGCGTTGGGGAGGGCGGTTTCCCTGGCTTGTACAGCAGCTTGAAGATGCCCGTGCCCAGGTTCATGGGGATGCCCATTATGATGCATTCGCTGACCCCGCAGATGGCGTCCTTTTGGCCAAAGTAGGCGGCCTGGAAGAGATGCTCGGCCGTCTTCTCGAAGGAGGCCAGCATGAGGACCGACTCCTTCATGTGGGCCAGGCCCTGCCGGGTGATCCCCAGCACCTCGCCCCGGTAGGTCATCAGGTCGGCCAACAGCATGGTGTGCCGGGTGTCGATGCTCATCCCGTAGTTCTCCATGGTGCCAGCCACTTCGGCCATGATGGTCGTTCTGGCCGCCTCGATGCCCAAGGTCTTCCACACCTCGATGGTGTTGTTGGACTTGACCCTCGACCCGTCCACGCCTTTGGTGCCCATCACGCCCGTCATCTCATTGCCCTCGATGATCAGCTCAAAGCTGGACGTCTTCTCGTCCCGGTGGATGATGGCCCGCTTGACCGCCGGGATCCCCTTTATGGCTATCTCCCCGAGCGACTTCTTCAGCATCTGGAGGCGGGTGTACATGGGCATCTTAGGCGTCTCCTCGGCAGAGACAGTCAGCACGGAGTCGCTGTGGATTTTCACGTCCGGGTACCTGACCTTCAGCTTTGAGTTGATGATGCAGGACACGATGGACTCGGCCGTTACCTCCAGTTTCAGCAGCCGTATCCTGTCCAGGTCCAGCTTGATGAGGATAAAGCAGTCATCGGGAAGATAGACCTCCTCCAGGTACTGGGACACTTCCCCAAGGGTCGTCCTCTCGATGCGACCTTTCACAATGCGAGCAAACTCCGGGTCGTCCTTGATCTGCAGCTCGGCCGTTATGACTGGCGTCGAGATTGATTTAGTGGCATTGATAATCTCCTTGATACGTGGCACACCTTGTGTGATGTTCATGCTGGCCACCCCGGCAAAGTGAAAAGTTTTCAAGGTCATCTGTGTACCCGGCTCTCCAATGGACTGTGCGCAAATCGCTCCGACGGCCTCGCCAGGCTCAATCAGGGCGTGGTTGTACTTATTCAGGCACAGGACCATGAAGTGTTTCATCTGTTGAGAGCACAAACAAGGAAGAAGTTATATTTTAAACCCAATTTTTAAATTCTCTCTTAACAAATGATAGGGTGCTCTAAGTTAAACACATTTTAGGCTGACATGAAATACACTGAACCAATTTTGTTGTTTAAAATGCATCCCTACACAATCAATAATATAAGTGCACAATAAAATACAGTCTGGTGGCACAGTGGTAAGGACACTACTTTTCTTTGCGAGCCGATTGGTGCTATCATTCCTAGGTTCAATCCCTTATGGAGTAACAATTTTTTCCTCTTCCGACATTAAATTCTTCCCTCTATATTTGTCATAAATTCTCACTGAAGCCTACTGAAATTGTCTGGATTCATTGTGTGACATATAATTCTTTGTGCTATAATTCCACTGAGTTTTGGGAAAAAATTGCTCAAAGCTCATCTTTTTAGAAAAGCTTATCATATATAATTCTTTGAACACCCACCCCTATCCTTTCAGTCTGATTCATCATCTTAAGTATATTTATATATATTACATGAAAGATCAAGTTACCATTAGCAAACCCCGCTCACAATATACACAGCTAAACTATCACCTGAAGAGATTAAAACTTTAACACGCCTCATTGTGCCCTCTTAAAAATTTTCCCAATGAAACTGTCAATCACCTACTGGAAGCCCCAAAATTTAGGACATGGGGGGCCGTCTTTCTCTCCTCGAGAGTGAACATTAACAACATCCTATATGGATCAGGACTGCAGTTAAAACAGACCTGCAACTATCACTACATGGCATTGGGCCGAAGGGCAAATGCCCAAAGGCTTCTGCATCGATGAAGAGGAAGAAGAAGAATTTATTAAGCCAATGTACATCATTATTATTTAGAATGTCAAAGTGAAATTGGCCATGTTATATTCTCATTCCTTTAAACATGTTTCTTTGTGAATAATGACCCTTGATTCTGCTTTTTTTCTATGACTACTGTGCTTTGAGCTCTCCATAGAGGAATCACCCCTTTTAAATATTTATAATTATCCTTTCATTATTATTACATGTATTATAATTCAGCTCCTTGCCTAAAGCTTGTGTCTGCGCTACGATACATAAGAACAAGCAGGCAATACCAGTATACGTACAAGTTTCCACCAATCCCCATAAAGACCAATGCCATGATGCTGTTATTGTAAAATAAAATCAGTGATACATAGAAGAAGAAGAAGAAATATTAAGCCACTATTCATCGAGAGGGAAATTTGTCCTTCAGTTTTTAACTCAAAACAAACAAAAGCAACAGAGTGGTGTCTCAAACAAAGGCAATTAGTGTTAATGAAGTTTCAATTACAATGTCTAATAAAACTAAGTTCCATTTCGAAAAATCTTTTGGCACTTGTATCAAGTACTGTGGAAAAAATGTGAAATATGTTGGACAATGGAAAAAAATATATCTGAAAATGCACGGGCCAGTGGTGTAAAAAAAAAAAAGGAAAGTTACCTGAGTCACTGTCAGTCTTTCAAGCTGAGACAGAACGGAGTCTGGTCTTTCAAAACCAATCTCTCCATGCCCTGAGTGGGCACTCCTCACACGTTTGGCCACACCGTTAAAAAAATCCTCCACTTCTTCTTTGAACCTCCCGCTGACCTCTCTCCAGTCTTCACTTTCAAGGATTTCTTTAACTTGCGTTTTGACCTTATTAAAACAATGACAACAACAAACCAGAGAAAAATGTACAAAATAACAGATGGATATTTTGTTTCAACAATATAAACTCTATACAGATTTAAACACTTGAGACATCTCTTCCTACCATCCGCCCTGTGCATCAAAAAGCAGCCCTTTTGTAGAATTTGTAGGATGATTATTTTCCTATTGTCTGTCCCTTTTGGGGTTTTTTGACAGCTTAAAAAAAAAAAATTTATCTTCTTATTTTGATATATTAATATAAAGCCTTTAACTGAGAACTCTAAGTGCGATGAAAACATAACATTTGAATACAAGATATCTGACAGCATAGCATAAGGACATATACATGTATTTGCAATACAAAACGTAGACCAAAAACATGAAAAGTGACAACTGCAAATGAGGTTCTAATGAAAGATATTTTATGAAGAAAAAACATGTCTTAAGTTGTTTGTGATAAATGATGATTCAGCAAACAAATCTCATTGATAAGGTAAGGAAGGAAGTTCCAACAGAATGTCCTTCTTTACAAAAAGGTCTATTGCCAAGACATCGGAGGTTGGTTTTAGGATTTTGCAGAAGATCACAATCTTTTGATCTTTATAGAAAAACAAATACGAAAAAGAAAACAACCCTTAACAAAAATAAAAAAAAAAACAAAGAAAACCCCCCCCCCCCCCCCAACGGTTTTTCCATCCATCCTTCACAACCCCAAATCTCTCCCAAACACTGAAACTATAATCACCCAGACCAATCAACTTACCAGGTCACCAGACAGAGAAAGTTCTCCACGACTCTCAAATGCCTTGATGGCCTTGACGTGCTCCAGAAGGCGGTTGAATTCCACTGGGCGGCTATTTCCCTCCATCTGCCCAGGGTCCAAGCTGTCCTCACCGTATATAAACTGTACCACCTGGTGTTCCACAGGAAAAAAAAAAAAGTATGAAGGAGCTTTGTTTTATTTTAATAGTGAAATAAAATAATAATAATAATAATAATAATAATAATAATGATAATAAAAACAAAAACACACACACAACAAAAAGTCCTATTCATCATATCAATGTATTTGATGAACCAGATAAAACATAATGAATGGAAATTATGTAAATACGAATGACTGTATGCCGGGCAAATACAAAAGAGATAGTAAAAATATTTGTGTGTAGATTCATTTATTGTGTCTTGGGGGGGAGGGGGGGAATTGAGTTAAATTTTATCTGGCAGTCTATGAACACGTTTCAAAATGATTTGCATATCCATATCAAGTGTTCATAAGATAAACATGCAGGACACAGCCCTGTCCGTCCAAGGAGGAAGAAGAGGCAAACTGTAAAAGGGATGGGATGACAACAGCAGAGACTGGACAATTTGAACTGTGAGGAATTCTGAGAAAAACATAGAGTGATAGATGGGTGCAATGGGTGCTTTTTCTTGTAAAAAGCCCTTTGCACCCATTTCTACACCCCACCCAGGCGGAAAATGAGTATCAAACTGTAGGTATTGGAAAACGCTAGAGTAATGCACCTGTAAAATGGCTGCTGCCTGCTCTGTATGCTGCTCGGAGAGTTGTGAAGGTTTCTGCATGGAAAGGGCCTGTCGGGGAACCCTATGTAAAGGGCATAGAGCACAATTGAGTGGATATGCGCTATAATATAAGATCTCTCATTTAAGGACACACAGCTGGCTTCTGAGTATATAGTCAGGGCAGATACTATTGGGCTGAGAAACGCGTTGCAAAAAAATCAAATGTGTTACCTCTCCGACAGAAGTGCGCACGGTTGAGTCGTACTGTAAACACAAATCCTCCAATGACTTGACCAGACGTCGCTGCATGTAGCCAGTTTCGGCGGTTTTCACAGCAGTGTCCACCAATCCTTCTCGGCCACCCATGGTGTGGAAGAAAAACTCTGTCGGTGTGAGTCCTGCCACAGATTGTTCAACAAAATGAATCCATTAAGACATTGCCAACGGAACAATAGGTTAATACAGAGAAAGGAAATCATAAGAGAAGAGCAGCACTAAAAAAAACCCAACCCCCCCCCCCCAAAGAAAAAGAAAAACAAAACAAAGACAAATTCAAATAACAAAAAACAAAAGCTAAAAGAAACAACTAAAAAATAAAAGCATCCAAACTTTACCTGTGTAGAAACTATTGGAGACGAAGCCTCTGGCGGTTGGATCTCTGGAAAAGCGTGGGAAATGTGGCAGGGCTCTGTCTTCGAAGCCGTTGGGGACTCGTTTGCCACTGATAGCCTGCATGATGGATTATGGAAAGAAAAAAAAATACTGGTACTGATCACCATGTAAATGTCCCTCAACTACAGAACTGTCTGCTTAACTGGATAACACTCTGCTTGTGTATATATATTAATATGTAGGCCTTTTGTGTCAATGTTGACAATCTTGTAGCAATGGCATTGCTACATGTGGGATAGTATTCTAAGAGAAGTATGGATACCCAGCCACACTCCCTTCCCCTCTGATTATTGCCTCTTATACTTGAATTCAGAGTGATGAACTGGTCTATAAGTATGAGGTAGAGGAGGTTGTAAGGGTGAATGAGGCCGAAAGAATTTCAGGTAGGAATTGAACTTTGCCAGGGTGGCAGGCGATATGGCCTGCTCTTTTAACCACGAATGGTTTTTTTACAGGCGCAAAGGCACAGGTGACCTCCTAGTTTATTGTTCATCTCTAATGGGACAAGGCACTCAAGGCACAATGGGACTCAGTTTCCCTCTAAACTGAATAACTCTCTACTTAACTGACAACGCTTTACTCAGTCTTTATGAATGCTAAACACGATGTGTTGACCAATCATCCACAAACTCTGAAAACTTACAGTAGATCATTTCAAAGAACCCAGAGAGTAGAAGAGAAGGAAAGAAGGAAGGAAAGGATGGAGCGAGGGTGGGAGGAAGGGAGGATGGATGGAAAGAAGGAAAGGAGCAAGGAAAGAAGGGAGGGAGGGAGGAAGGAAGGGATTGAGGGAGGAAGGAAGGATAGAGGAAGGACGGACGGAAAGAAGGGAGGAAGGGAGCGGGAAAGGAAGGATACAGGAAGGGAGGACAGAAAGAAGGGGGGAAGTGAGCGGGAAAGGAAGGATGGACAGAAAGAAGGAGGAAGAAACAAAAGAAGTAGGGTTGCCATCACCTGCTGCCCGACGCAGGCTATCATTTGGGAGATGTTGATGAAGGAGCCCTTGGATCCGCATATGGCCATGTTGAGGGGACTGTTAGTCTTGTGCAGCTCAGTCAAACATGCCTTGCCCAAGTGATCTCGGATGACAGACAGCTCTGATACAAAGGGAAAAAGAGAAAGATTCAGCCAAAGCATTAAAATCATTACTATTCTTTACATCTAATATGGTTATCACTGTTATTATTGTCATTATTATTATTATTATTATTATTGGCAACAGATTCAGGAGGACCGTAAACAACCCTCCCAATTGTGCTCAACTGAGATCTCGCACTTATTGACCATCCATAAATCCATTCAAACAATGACCAAGATAAGATCACCTTACTCGCATAGGACAGAAAAAAGTGGCGAGACCTCTCAGCTATAAAAAGGAAAGCCGCTGAAGCATCAAAGAACATAAACTAGAACGCAACACGGCCTTAAGTAGTAAGTATTACTATTAATATTATTTTAATCGTCATTGCGAGGGGAGGCTGATAAATAAATTCCGTTTGCCTATATAACTCAAAACATTTTCCTTGCATGGATTTGAAACTTCAACACAGGTACTTTCAAATCAATTGTCTTCACCCAGCTGCAACAACATTTGTGTGAAGTCACTTGTGCTCACAATTCAGTGACTTTGCAATATTAGTAATTGTAAGCCAACTTGGTACATGACAAACAAAATGGCGACTTCCAAAGGGCTTTTGTCAAGCAGCACTCTATTACTGAATTCCTCACAGCTGAAGAATACTCTGGTGCAAACATCCATAAAAGAATGAAGGCTGATTATGGCAATATGAGTATTTCTGATAGCGCAGTTTGAAAATGGGTAATAATGTTTTGAGGAGAGGATCCCACAAATTGAGTTGTTTATGATTGCAAGCGTCCAAATAGGCCACTTTCTGCATCAAGAAGCGGTTGACTGTATGACTAAAGCAAATCAAAGGGTCAAACAAAAAGAAATTGCTACTGAAGTTGGAATTTCGAAAGAACAAATGCACCATATCATAAAATATCTCTTGAGCTACTGAAAAGTCTCTGTATGGTGGGTCCTGAGACAATCGACTACAGAAATGAAAGCGCACAGAAAAGAAATTCGTATGCAACTTTTAAAACAACATAAAGAAGAAAGGGGGGGGGGGGGGAGACTTTTCTGCAGAAAAAGGGACATGGAGGGTATAGTTCACATGGAATTTTTAGAACAAGGACTGACAGTGGATTCAGAACAATATATGTTATGAACTCTCAAACTTTGATGGTTAATTATAGTTGTGGGAAAGGACCCATCAATCATACCAAGAAGACACAATCAACCTATACCTTTCAGGATGACTGCCTCTAGTGTTTCTTCCTCCGAGCATCCCGGCTGGAGCTGCAGACGGCCATCTTCCAAATCTTTGATGTACCCGTCACAAGCATCGTAGCCGCTCTTTAGAAGCTCTTGCTTCCTCCTGACCAGGCCTGAAATAAACGGACATTTACATTGAGAGTACAAATGTTTGAAAGCCGACACCTTGCAGGATGCTGTGGTCTATCATCCATAGACATTTATCTATACTAAGCAAATTCATCTTAGGAAAAATTTGACATTCATCTATACTAAGCAAATACATCTTAGGAAAAATTTGACATTCATCTATACTAAGCAAATACATCTTAGGAAAAATTTGACATTTATCTATACTAAGCAAATACATCTTAGGAAAAATTTGACCTTTATCTATAATATGCAAATACATCTTAGGAAAATTTTGACGTTCATCTATATTAAGTAAGCAAATACATCTTAGGAAAAATTTGACATTCATCTATACTAAGCAAATACATCTTAGGAAAAATTTGACATTTATCTATACTAAGCAACTGAGGAAAAATTTTGTTATTAAAATGATATTTGCTTAATATTTTCCTCCTGACTTCTATAGTTTCTTAAAATAACCATAAAGTTTACTCTAACTGTACTTCAAATGTATTTTTAAGGACAACAAAATAAAACAAAAATAAAAAAACAATAAAACTGCCATGTAATTTACATGTTTAGACAACACTGGATAAAAATAATAGATTCACAAGCAGTAAAGGTAGTGGGAACAGATCAAGACATTTTTTTTCTTTTTCAGTAATCCTATTTCCAATGGACCTCATTCCAGAAAAACAATTTCTGGCTAGACATTTATTTAACAGTTATGTCCCTTTGACAACAACAGCTCAGTTCAATTATTATTACAAAAACATCAGAAATCAAGTGAGACAAAAATATAATTACAAAAAATATGCTAAAAAAGTACAAAAGAAAAATGGGGAGACAACTATAAACCAAAAGGGCCGACTCACCTTCTCCCGGAGTGACGTCTCCAATCCCAATAGAGAATCCATGATGGGAGAGAAAAGCTGGACAAAGGCGGGCAAGGCGAGACAAGGCATCAGCAGCTGCCTGTTCCCCATAGTCCCGCAGTATCACATAGAAAATGGTCTTCTTGGAGCCGGAGCCTAGCGTCGCCTTGTCCACGTAGCCGCACATGATTTCACTGTTGTAGATCACCACGAAGGAGTCATTATGACACAAGTCTTCATTCTTGCTGTAGTTTTTGCCTTTGGTGCGCAAATTGACCTGCGAATTAAAGAATAAACCATAAACAACAGCAAGATCAAAGTCCAAAATCAAAGGTTAAGTAGATTGACATGACGACCTTCTACATCATTATGTTCTAGACGGATCAAATACATTTTTCCTAGGGTAAGTGGTTACAAATTGAGGAGAGGTCAAAGGTTAGGATACTTGACCACCAAGCAAAAATTCCTGAGATTGATTTGAATTTGAAATCAGACTTTTGTTTGTTTGGGGTTATTTTTTGTTGGTTTTTTGTTTTTGTTTGTTCCTTTTTGCTTGTTATGCTCCTCCTTGTATCGTGGTAGGCAGAAAAAGTGAGTGCCCAGTTCCATCAGAAAAGGATGATATAGGAGGTCCCATGTAAAATGATGTCTCACTCCTCTCCATAGTGTAATTGTACTCCATTCTGTGAACTTTTACATGTATACAGACAACACTCAGCTCTACAAAGACGCCTTTCCAACTGATCTTTCGTTATTCACTGACAATATTGAAAGTTGTAGTAGTTCTGTTGAGTCTTGAAAACCAATATGTCAAAATTGAATATTGAGGAGACTGAAGTTCTTTGTTCTTTTGATTTTAAACAAAAGACAATTAAAATGTCATCCATAAAAATTGGTAATGAGGACGTTTCTGTTTCATCAAAAACAAAAAATTTAAGACTAATTTTGTATAATACACTCACTATGGAGCAACAAATAAATAACATCGTAACAATTTTGAATTTTAGATATGAATTTTGTTTTAACCTCAAGATGCTGTTAAAACTGTCGTCAGATCACTGATTTTATCACGTCTTGATTCTTGCAACTCTCTACTTGAGGGACTCACACTGAAAGATTACCCAAACTTCAGAGAATGCAAAAATTATGCTGCCAGGATTGCTTTGGGTGAATCAAAATGTGATGAGTATTGAAAATCTTAGGACATTATGACATTTGCATCTAGCATTGCATCAAAAGTTAAGACTCATCTTTTTATCAAGCACCTTGGCTCTTAATGTATCTTTTGCATGCAATAATGTCAATTCCATTTATTTTTAGTGTCATGTTCTGTTTTTAATACTCTTTTTTAATTTAAAATTTGAATATGTGTGAGGTTTCAAATTTTCATATTTAGTATACTTTTTGCATACACATAAGTCATATGACACTACTTAAATGTCTGAGTGTGAATTTATGTAAAGTGCCTAGAGGTCTAGGCATTAGGCTCTATGAATGTTATTATTATTATTATTATTATTATTATTATCATTAATTGTATTATTATTATCATTATCATTATTATTATTATCATCACCATAATTATCATCATTATCATAATCTCTTATACCCTAGGCCCCATAATCTCTTATACCCCAGGTCCCTATAACCTCAGACTTGTTGACCTGTTCATTCATCATTACTCTGAATTCAAGCACAAGAGGTGAAAGGTAAGAGGGGAAAGGAGCTAATAACCATACTCCTATTATAAAGAATAGCAATTCATGCATTGCCATAAGATTATCATCATTGACACAAAAGGCTAATAGTGATTACAGATATCAAAATAGCTGGAATCAGTCGGCTACACAAAACAAAGGCTGGCAAATCTGTAGAAGAACTTTATTTAAATAAATAACAAATATGGCAAACGCCTATTCCGAGTCTTAATATTTTGAAGGGAATCCTTTGAATTAGTAAGGGATCTTTTAAGGAAATTTCCTACACTTCCCATAAATAAAACTTTAACCCCTTTTTTAGTTGCATTACAGGGAAAATTCTTTAAAAACTTGTTTCTTGTTTTGTTTGAGAATTTTGATTCCCTTTATAGTTAGAAAAATTTAAACAAACTGGCTGTCGGCCTCTGACCTTGATATCACAATTTCTGTTGGGTCGCATCAGCAGGGAGAAGACCTGCTTCCCCGTCCACAGCTGGCACGGCTTCCAGATGGCCGGTGGCGGCAGGTCAATCTTCAGGCCGGCATCCTGGCCCACCAGCATGGAGGAGATCAGCTGGCAGGTGCGGCTACGGTCAAAGAAAATGTCCTTCTGTGTCAAAAGATAGGCACCTACGGGAGTGGGAAGGTGGGACCGGTTGGAGGGCAAATGAATATGGCAACCTGGTATGATCAAATTTTTACTGTCAAAAATGGCAAGGAACATCATAAATCTCAATATTTTACATTTAATTAAAAATAAGAAAGAAAGAAAACAACCCCTAACCCCCTTCCCCTTGGAAAACAAACAACAACAACAAAAAATTAATAAAATATAATCTAGAAAAATTCATGTCTAATTAAAAAGAAAAAATATAAAAAAATCAACAAAGAAATTAACAAATCAAAAGAAAAACCCAGAGACACAACAAAACGTTTGATTCCTGAAAACTTTTCCAATTCAACCTTGAGGAAGAAAATCTGAGAAACAATGGAATTATGAAGGATCTTCCTCACTGGAATTAAATTTAAAGCAAAACTTTACATGTTGGAATTTGATATGCCCCACTTGCATAGGAAGATGGACATATGGAAGAATAGGATGAAAGTGTCATAAAATTATACAAAAAAATTGTAAAACCTCTCTCAAGATCTTGGAAACAGATTTAGACTTTTCGGATCCAGTCTGAGGCGAGATAATACAGCATACCCACAAACAAAGGTTAAGTTTAAGCCTGAAAGAGATCTATCTGACTTACTATCACTGGCAAAAGGCCGTGACAAATGAAGCACAACTACCAACAAGATATGAGAAGCTGTCGGTCGACCAGGAAGCAAACAACCCTTGGTCAGATAGGTCAAGATCAAATGTGATTACAAACATATGCATCAACCCAGTCACTCGATCACATTAAAGAGATGAGCTAATAGAATATCTTACACGGCTTTCAGTAACAACATAGCAGCACTGCTAGAAAATAGGAAAATCAATCAGGACACGCACCAGTGATGAAATCTTGAATAGCAGCGATCAGAGGCTCTCCATTCCGAGGAGTGATTATGTTAGATTTGGATCCCATCAAGGTGATGGCCTCTGCTTTGGCCTCTTCCGTTTGGGGAAGATGCAGATTCATCTCATCCCCATCAAAATCCGCATTGAAGGGGGCACAGCAACACTCATTGAAGCGGAACGTCCGATTAGGCATCACCTGGGCAAAATTTATTCCATTGATTCAGGAAAAACAGCAATACGACACAAACATGCTACAAAATTATGTGGATTCTTACTACACTTATCTTTTTTAAACAATCTAATTCTAACCTCCTTTTAACACTCATCTATGTCATTGTTCAAAAGGTAAAAGAAAGAAATCAAATTAATAAATATACCTAAAGTAATTACATTTGACATTTCTTTTGCTTTAGAAATGTACAAATTCAAAATATAAAGTAAAATACAAGAAAACAAAATGCAAAATATTGAAAAGAAACAAACAAAACCGAGCAATGCCAATCATGAAACAATAGTGGAAATAGAGAATACAGGCACTATGGAAAGACAGAAACAACGTAGCTAACTGTCCACTGAGATTTGAGGGAAAATTGATTGATTGATTGATCAATTGTCTGCAACTTCATCCTTACCAGGCGGATGATGATTTCAGGGGTGATAAAAGAAACACATGAAAGTAAATAGAAAAGTAGACGAGAAAGAGAAAGAAAGAGAAGTTTACACTTTTTTCAAAATGTACATAAGCATATTGTTTTCTGGTTTTAAGTTTTGTTGTTAATCTAATCATTCCTCCTTTTGTATATTTGCATGATGTACTTGTTATCAGGGCTTACTAAAACCACCTAGATCTATGTGTCAGACACTATATTCTCTTGTCATTATTTCTCAAAGCGCTTTCAGTACAACTTGTGTGGCATTACAGTCTAGTCAAATTGCACCCGTGCTAAAAACTGTGAGGTCACAGGTTGGAATTCTAGAAATGCGTGGGGCGTTGAGTTCTTGGAAAAAGCTCTTTACACACATTCTCTCAAGTATAAAATGAGTGCCTGAATGATGACAGAGGGAGATCTTGTCAGTATGCTAGTGTGATGCATTAGTAAAATAGTGCTGCTGCTGTGTATTCTCCTAGGAGAGTTGAAAAGGATTCTGTTTGGAAAACCTGTTGGGAAATACCTCACAAAGACCATTGAGCACAAATAATGAATATTCCCTATAAAGAGCTTTTATTTATTCATCTGATTTCATAAACATATATAGTTACCTTGAAGGAATGCAATGCCAACTCAGAAAAAAAGAAAAGAGAGAAAAAAAAAGAAAAGATTTTTTATTTCACCTTAGCATAAAAAGCCTGGATGCTGAGCTTGTGAAGGGAAGGCTGTCGGTTGAAAAGGACGACATCTCCATCTATCATGTGTCTCTCCACAAGGTCTCCATAGCGAAGGCTGTTAGCCATGTGGTTGCGGTTACCATACCTCAGATATTTGCGCTCTCCAGTGGACTGGATCTAAGTCAAAAGATTCATGAATTTATATTTACACAGTTTAACAATAAATTTGTAAACAATAACCAATATAACAAAAATAAAATAACATTGATGGAATCAAAAAGCTAAGTGAAAGTGAAATAATAACAGGTGCTAGAAAATTATTCAAAAAGAGAAAATTCTAAAATAAAAATGTTGGCTGAAAGTGAAAGAAAAGAAGGAGAATATATATTCTTCAGGCAGGAGTTAAGATTCAATATCAATATTACCATAAATATTATTATTATTATTATTGTTGTTATCATTATCATTATTATTATAATTACTATTATCATTATTATTATTTAATATTTTTATTATTATAAATATTATTTATTATTTTATTAATAATATATTATTATGATCATTATCATTATCATTAACATTATTATTATTATTGCTATTATTATCCTGATTATTATTATTATTTTTATAATTCTCATTATCATTATTATCATCATCATTGTTATGATTATATTCATCCTGATTATCATTATCATTATTATTGTTATCATCATGATTCTTCTTCTTTATGTTCTTCTTATCATCATTTAGATGTGGATTGAAGCAGTTAGGCAGATAAGTTTACACGTTCCCTTCATGGTGACTTTCAGCTGAAAAACTACTGGGTATCAATTTTCACAGAGAGCAACTTGGTTCACTTTTTAGTAAATACTGGGTGGACATGTCAATTTAGCACATCTGGAGCTTTCAAAAAAATATATTAAAAAATGGAGCTTTTATATAGCACAATATCCACCAAACGTGCTCAGAGCGCTTTAAAAGTGGTCCCTAGTCAACAGCAACATTGAACACAATGACACAAGACGGAACGTTATGCTGCCGATTAAGCACAACACATTCTTCTTAGAATGAAGACAACGCTGTTTACGGCCAGGTACTCATCTGCCTTGCTTTTGAAAGGTGAAAGATGCAGTTGTTGCTTTGAAAGGACGCAATGCCGAATTTACCATTCCTTTAAACATTGATGTATTTCTCAATTCCTTTCTTTGCTCAAACATTTATGTTACCACCTTCCAGTGTGGATAACCATTTGCATTCATATTTCCCTAGTACTTCCAGATTGTGGAATCAATCTATGTATAATATAGTAAAGATACAGAAGATTTTCAACAGAAACAAATGTACAAAACTAACATCTAAATGCTAGTTAGTGTCTTTTCGGCACATTGACAAGAAAACTTAGGCTAAACGAGTTTGTTAATTATTACTATGAAGAAGAAGAAGAAGAAGAAGAAGAAGAAGAAGAAGAAGAAGAAGAAGAAGAAGAAGAAGAAGAAGAAGAAG
>JBCJKE010281912.1:0-16380 GCA_039654525.1 Melibe bucephala | reverse complement strand
GGGGGGGGTTGTTGTTGTTGTGGGTGTAATGTATTTAATTCTTGTAAAAGTAAAAACAGCTTGTGTCGAATCTTGGAAAGGAAGTGAAGTAAAATTGTTTTGAATTATTTTAAGTTGGTCAAATAAAAATCTGATGGCTTTCACTTTCATGACTAGCACTCATTATCTGTGTTGTCCTGAGGGAAATTGTTGGGTTTTTTTACCACCTTCATTGATCCTTGTAGTATTGTATATTTATTTAATAAATGATTTATCAGTACCAAAAAACAAAAAATGAAAGTCGCTTTTCAATTTGTATATATTTTACACATGTGACAAAAGAGTTGAAAACAAGTCAACAGTCAGTGTTCTGTGCTGGCAAGGAAGAAAAATTTGCCAACATTTATTACATATTAATTAAACATATATATGTATAGATTGATAAAATGAAAGAAAATTATTCATGTTCAGTTCGTGGATGTCAAAAACGTACAGCACTTAAAAGGACATTATCATTGCATTCCAGACATTTGTCAAGTAGTCCTATAAAGAAAGAATTCTAATAATCTAATAATAATTTGTATGAACTGATTTATGATCATGATTATAATTACATTGATTTATTAACTCTAATACTAATAAGAATTGATAAATTCTAATTTTAATGAAATTTGTATATGGATTCAGAATATAACCTATGTTTTGGGTTTGTTTTGTTTATTTTTCTGTAGAACAATCAACATCTTATGTAATAATTAATTTGGAATTCAGATTAATTAAAGTCATCCTGTAACACCATAGTAGGCCTACATAATGTTTGAAAAGTTGAAAAACAATCATTTAACTTCTAACACTTCTGAAACTGCTACTGTTACTATCAATTGAAATAGAAGCTAAATTTTATTTTTCAAAATTATGTGGGTCACAGTATGACTAGAACATATGAACATAGGATATGTCAAAACATTCATAATATTTTCTGGCAAACCAATACATGAAATATACTATAGTTGTAAATGCGATGGGATTTTCTTGAAGTTTATTTCAACAAATCTAAAACATAATGAGGCAAGAATGTATAGCCCATCTCCCAATAACCAAGCTGTGCAAATCAATAATGTTCATTCCTGGTGTGAGTGAAATTATATATCATATGTAGTGTTTTCCATGGCTTCTCTTGTGATTGCTTTTGACTTTTGTTCAAAGGCTACATCTCAATGTGAGGAATTAGGATCATCAGCGCATTTATTATTGTTAGATAAATACCTGAAAATGACGTTACTAGCACCATTAACACTATTTGAGATTTCACTTGGGCATGAATCCCCAAAGCATGTCAATATGTAACATTTTTGAATTATCACTATATTTGATCAAGACCTATCAACTTGCTTCTCATTTTCCAAATTCAGCCAAAAAATCTCCATTTCTATAATTCGAAACTGAGTGGAAACACATGTTTTTTATATCCTGTATCGGTTATAATTTTTCTTAAATAAGCACTAACATTAGTACCAAGAACCTCTGTAGAAAGGTAGAGCAAATATGTAATGAAAAAAGTGTTTGTTTTTATTTTAGCTACACATATAAGTTGTATATAAACTATTTTTCCACACATTCTCTAATCGTGTTATTGAAAATAACATAAAATGGCAAAGTAAACAAAAAGTATGAGTAGCTATCCAACCATCTATCATATTATAACTTCAGACTACATTAAAATTTGTGGCCAGAGCAACCACAAAAGTCAATATATTTAATTTAAAAAAAAAAAAAAAAAAAAAAAAAAAGTTTTCCAGACAAACAAAAACTTTTACTACCGATACTTCCAGAAATGATAGGTTGAGGATATTGTATTGTATAATTTATTTGATACTGGTACATAGAACCGAACACCACAGATTATCACCAATTTCAATTACTGAACAGAAAAAAACAGTGGATAATGATAACAAAAATAAAAGCAACAGGTCAAAGGTCAAATAGTACAGTACAATGTAGTTAAAAATGTAAAACGATCTACAGCAGTGGGTAAAAGAGGCGCATTGTGAGCTCTAATGATAGGAAGAAAAAACACCCCCCAAATAAAGAAAATGAATGAATGACAGTACACCAAACAACCTGGGACGGCGGGAAGGGGGAGGCAAGACATGTCTTTAACTTGAAGCCTTCTTAAAGCCATCTTGATCACATAATGTTATATTCATCCCCACAAAACATTTTCACAAATACAGTGTGCACCGGATATATCGACACCCAAGGGTCCAGATTATTTAATTTATGTTGATATACATAAAAGAAGCCACATAATGGTGAACGCACATGCATGCATCATGTATACACTCGAACACTTGTGGTGTGTGTATTGAATCCTTCTACTTCTAGTGAAGTTCCCGCGCTAGATCTAGTGTCATCGTCATTGATACTGTACTGTATGTTGGGGGGGGGCACATCTTACCAAGCTAGTTTGATCATGACATGTCGATATAATGAGTTTTAAGAGAGAGGAGGGTGTCGATATAGAGGATTAATAAATTTACTAACAATAAAGAGAAAGAAAAAAGGGAACAGCCAAGGCATGTCAATATAAGTGGAGCACACTGCATGTCTTCAAATAAAACATTTTCAGAAAAATACCATTACCGATTACAAATTGTCTTTGACTTTAACTTGAAACCTTACAGCTATCTTGATCACATAATATTCATATCACCCCTACATAACATTTTCAGAAATACATCTTCAAATTCAAATAAAACATTTTCAGAAAAATACCATTACTGATTACAAATTTGTAATGAAGAGGAAGTAAGTATGCTGTTTCATTTTCGTGTTAAAAAAAAAAAGGCTCCATAAGAAGACGTAGATGAGAATTCTTCGTACAGTACAATTTCCTTCAAATTGAATTTAACTTTTACATTACATCAGTTATTGTTGACATTACACATAATCTCGTAGCACAAAATGATACAGGCATTTTCCAAACTACACGTTGCTGGAGTCAGTGCCAATACAGCCCAGTCTCTTTATATTACCTCCTAGAGGACAAAGGGAAAGTTGGCATTCATTAGAAAGAAGGCCTTTATAAAATGACAGCAATGTGTCCGCTGGACATTTGCTGAGGTATTTGATAAAGACACTCTTATTAAGTGCCTTTTTTTCCTTTCAGTATTAGACAATTTTATTTCTATGCCATCACATTCTGTAAGAGAAAAGATTTGGGATCGTGAAGTAAATGTGAGTGTGAGTATTAACTACTGTTTACGTTACAAAATTCGAGAACAGCTAGTCTGTAATCTGCAATAGTGCTTGTAGTGTTGTAGAGTGGCAAGTGAACAGGACATGATGGCATTAGTATTAGTACATACACACATCATATTGTCGAGCACATACAGTTGTAAAATACATGAAGCCTGGCAAACGCTTCAAACAGTGCCAATATTCCAATTTTTCAAGAAATATGAGTGTAAAAGAAAAAAGTAATGTGGGCCTAAACCACAGGCGAATAGTTGTATAGCAGTATGGGTCACTTAAATTTTCTTTTTTTGTTTTTGTTTTGCCTACTGTCAGATCCATACATTGATGTAAATAAGAAACATATATGGAGATTTAGTGGGAGAAGGTATAATGAGGTTCAACAGTATACAATTGATATATTATGTGTGCTTTTAAAATTGGTGACAAAATTGGAAGTGGTGCCAAGAAAATTATGTACTGAATTTTCTTCCTCATTTCAATTTTCACAACTCTCTCACTGTGATTCTTATCCTTATTATGATGATAGTAGTATACTGTAAGACAAGCTTCATTTTTTTTATCCCCACGCATTCACAGTAAGATTCTTATAATGCATATATATCAATATATCTATACATGTACATGTACTATATATTAGTATTGATAGTTAGGCGTAACATTCAAATTTATTACTTAAACTTAAAGTGAAAGACAGTCTAGCTGTGTGTATATAGTATGAATGACAAATAAATAAAAATGAGACTCTTCTTAAGACTTTATTAGTACATTTTTTTTAAACGGTCAAATATATCAGACTATAAATATAGTATAGGGCTTGTTTCAATTTGTATACCTGTATTTCTAACATACCTTTGACAAAACAAGCAATTCATTACAATGGTAAGTTTCCAAAAAGTCATTCAATGATTCTTGATAATATATGTATTATTATTTCTATAATTATTTAAATTTTATTATCATTATTATTATCATTATGATTCCATCATGAGAAGGGAATTCTGATGCCTTAAAAACACCAAACAAAAAGATAGTATTTTTTCAGTTTGTTTTTTCCCCCCTATCCTAGATTTTTCTCTCTCTTGCATACACACATAAAAGTATAATATATTCTGATTCCTTTTTGAAATGGCATTTTTCCAGATCTTTAGCTCATAATTTCAAGAAACAAGTTAACAAGTATAGCATACCGCGTACATAAAGTATGTTAAAATTGAAACAGTAGTATCCTTGATTAATACAATGTCTGTTCAATTTTCAAGAAAAGCTGATTATTTTCTCTCTAATTGCCTGTCCAAAAGTCAGCTACCAGTTACCAGAAAGAAAAAAAAAGAAAAAAGAAAAAAAAGCTGTTTGCTACCAGGATGATAATCATCAAGTAGCCCTTCTCAGTCTGCTTTTTCACCTTTGCAGCTCATCTTTAATATTCTTCTTCTTCTCCTTCATAAAAGCTGACAAACTCAATTAACTGAATATTCTTGAAAACAGCAGAAAAGTAACTAGGCTATGAACATTTACATGTTAATGTTGTACATTTAAGTTTCTGTTCAAAACATTCAGTATCTTTATTGTATTTTACATTGATTGGTACTTTATTCCATTATGTGAAAGTACTAGGGAAGTATTCACTCGTAAAATCAAACCATACCCACAAGCACTTGTCAGATCAACGCCGGATTCATAGGATGTGAGAGCAATGAAAATATTGAAAAGCGAAAATGATTATTAGATTTTGTATTTGTACCGGTATATGCCCACATTCTTTCCAATTCTTCCTTTTTCAATCTTATTGGTGATGGCTCCTAAAAATATTATGCCAGCCACACATATTTTCAGTGAAATTGCAGCCAAAAATGAGAAAGGAAAGAAGGCTTACATTTTCAATAAAGTGAACCAGCCACAATGACCTGTATGTGGTGACATTTCCAGGAAGAAAGTACAGTGGAATCCACATAAGATGAACAGACATTTCTTTTGGTCCCATTTTATCCCTTCTTTAATATCTATATAAGATATCAAGATAAAATCATTAAAATAACTCACTAAGTCGCCTATGGACAAGACAGATAAACTAATTTGTGCCAGATCACAATAAATCTGAGCCAAAATTCCACTAAAACATTCAATTATGGCTTTTTTGAAACATTTTGAGGGTTTCCAAAAGAAATCTATTTACCTTTCATGTAGTGCAAAACTAAAAATCTTTTTTGTCATTAACATGACTCTTCCTAAGTTTCTTTATGATGATCTTGCAGGTGTGTCCTATGACGTGCAGGCCTATTTCATTGCACGTCAGTGCAAGAGTCAGAGCACTGAAGTGCATAAGTAAAGGTCTATTTTTGGACCCCTTGACCTATCAATAAAATGATGTGTGATCAAGATCAACTAATTTTTTTATCGCAAGGACTTTATCTTAAGCAGATTCCAATGTAGTTAACCGAAAAGATCAGTGGGGATGGCTACAAATATACATCACCTACAATGTTAAATATAACCATTTTTAATACTTTGTGGTATAAAAGTAGTTGAAGCTCGGCAATGGCAAAACAGCAGTTTACTCTTTTATTTTTATCGACATCCTTTATATCTTTCTACCACTCATTTCTTTTTAAATCATACATCAACAGCAAAAACCATGAAAAATGAAATGACATCTCTTAAAAAAAAAAAATGCCGAAAAATAAATTGCTGGTGCAGATGGTCTAAAAAATAAATGTACGATAAGATATGCATACATCCATACATTCATATTCTCTAGTCAGGTCCAAAGGTGATCTGACCCGCTCCACCCTTTTTCATGTATCTGCGGTACATCTTGTGACGAGCACTTTCAGCCAATTTCGACTTCATTTCTTCCTCTTTCTTTGCTTTCCAAATCTGTAGGGTTTACATCCGCAAGGTATATCAATAAAACAACAACAACAACAATAATAATACTAATAATAAATAATAATAATAATAATGATAGTATAATAAAAAAAATTATAAGGATTATCATAATAATAATAATAATAATGATAGTATTATAAAAATTATAAGGATTATCATCATAATAATAATAATAATAATAATAATAATAATAAATTTAACATATGTATATATGGAGAGAGGAATGTTTAAATGTTCAGTCCAAATCTAATATAGTCTTGATAAAAATGCCAAGCAAATTCTTGCAATATGAGTAAAAAAAAAAAAAAAACAACAAAAAAAAAAAAAACAAAAACAAAACAGAGAAAGAGAGAGGTGGGGAGGGAGGGAGAAAGAGAGAGAGAGAGAGAGTACAATAATTAAAAAAGGAGTAAAGTGCCATTTTACATGTTTACCGATCAGATGAAGGATATACGATCAATATTTGAGGTACATAAGTCATTTATACAGGTCCTCAAAAAAAAGAAAAAAAGAAAAAAAGTAAAGTTAAGTTGCTACACTAACCAAAAAATGCTACAGATATCCTTGGCTCAAGAAGGGAGAACTACAACTTACTACAAGGAATAACTACAGAGCAGGCATAGAACGATTTTTTTCAAACTAGACGAAAGATATTGAATGAAATGAAATTGTTATTTGCGCAATTTATCATTAATTGGTATGATTCAATTTGCTTCAATATTTTCGCCTCTCTTTTTTTTGCCATACCCATTTTGATGCTATTGAGAATCAGTATAATTATCTGCAATAAGGGATAAAAAACTAATTATCATATTTTGTTTAAAAAGAGATATAGCTAACTAAACAACTCTTGTTTTTTCAATATTGATCAGTATTTTTCATAGTCTAATTGGACACCTAGAGATCTGTCTTTTTTAAACAAAAAGTAACATGACAATACTTAAACTTAAAGTAAATAAGGATTTATTTTTAATAAACCAGTCATCACATCAATAAAAAAAAAAATTCCTTCCTCAAACAAGCATAGAATACTTACTTCAAAATTACTTTTTATCCATAATTTACGATTAAGGTACTCCTCTTTTTCATGATCTTCCACCATCTGGAGATAAATATACACAATTGAAATGTTTATACAGTACATCCAACCTTTTTTATACTAAAACCGTCGGGACCATATGAAATTTGGTATTATACACACCAAACATATAACAAAAGGGAAACCATGAAGGTAACATTTTGTTCATTATCTGATCAGCACCAAGACAACAAAAAATAGGCAGTGATAGTACTATTTTTTTAAACTTGAACACAAAAAACAAAGTCTTTTTATCTAACATTTTGAAATGCAAAATCTAATACTGGTAAATTTTTTAAGATGCATCCATGATGATGTTATTTTCAATGTGAGAATCTGAGCAACAATAAATGATGCAAGATAAGCAAGGATTTTTTTTCCTTAAATGCAACAATAAAAATAATAAAAACAAGAACAAAAATAACACTGAATCTTGACTTAAGTTGATTTAATGCCTTTCGCCCCCTGGTCGTTCGTCAGGATGCCTTGGCTGCTTTTGATAAGTTCTTCACCAGTAGTTTCCATCTTCTTCTCGAGATCTTTCTCTGACTTCAGCATAAGGTGTGTGGTGATGTTATTCACTTTTTACGAGGTCCTTGTTGGGCACTATAAGCAGTGTGGTGAGAGGAAAAGCAAGAACCCTCGTCTAGATTTTTGAAGTAAATTTCATTGCTTTTCTTGCTGGTATAGCTTCGTTTCTTTTTAGTATGTGTCCAAAAAGGCGCCATCAATATTCTAGAATTTGAGATGTAGCAGCATCTTATTACATTTCCTGTAAAGAGGAATGTTAGTTATTTTAACAGGGTACCTTATTCCAAGGACTTTTCTCAGTTGTGTCTTATGGAAAGCATCCAGTCTTTTTTCCGCCATTTTTGCTAGTGCCCACGTTCCACCGTTATAGTTATATGTCAAGATTGGTTTTACAAGATCTTTACAGTCTAAGTTTGGTGGCAGTTTTGATTTTGTCGTTCCTTATCCAGACATTTAGTTTATTCAGACCTGCCACTGAGAGTCGTTTCCTTCTTTCTACATCTTCTGTATAACCCAATAAAGATCCATCTTTCTTTGCTTCTTTCCCTCTTGCCAGTGAAGTAGTTCTGTTTTGTCTTTGTTTACTGTAAGTTTGTATTTTCCTAATGCATCTTGCACTTCTTAGGTGTTGATATATTCTAGTTCTAGCTTGACAAAATCGACATCATCTACACATATGATGTCTCTTCAAAGTTGATATTTTGCTTCCAATGTAGAGCCATTGACTTTGATATTGATTTGGGTGTTACTTAAAAGGAATTATACCAATCTCATTTCATCTGCTTGAATTATTGGTTCTAATATCTCAAGCAGCAGTTCTCGCTGATAGTGTTAAATGTGGCTGACATGACATGTCTATTCTGAATTTTGATGTTGTTTTTCTCTAATTTTGTCTTTACAACCTGCCACTGAATCTTAAAAAAAAACAAAAAACGACAAAAACAAAAAACAAAAAAAAAACAAAACAACAAAAACAACAACAAAAACCCAACAACAATGAATCTAAAATAATTAAGGAGAAGAAAGAGAAAATCAGATATAGCTCTAATATATTAAAAAAGAAATATAGTTTAGAAGAGGTTTTGTCAGCCAACTGAAAGTCCCTTAAGTCATCTTGATATTTCAGTTTATAATGCAGGCCCAAAGCACACTGTGTCATTCTTGTTTCTGAAGTTTCTGTTATTTTTTTTTCCATACATTTGTTATGTTCCTTGCCCTTGCATTATAAGAAGCCAGTAAATTAGGAGCTGATGGGCTAAAAAATAAATGTTCATACCTCCCATTGAGACGACGATAATTTTAAATATTTTCGTATTAAGTGAAGCTGTTCCTCTTCTCCGTACTCCTCTCCTTTGATGTTGAAACGCCATATCCACCGAAGCCACCATTTTATGTACATCACAATATGATATGGTAATAATACTAGTTGTATCCAGAGAACGTCAGTTATTTTGGGTTTGCGATAGCCACCTCTGGAATTATAAATGAAAATCAAACCATTAATGCCATACACAATATTATATGTAGCATTTTTATGTAGGAGCATCATTATAAACCCACTCGATTAAGTTAAATGCTAAAATAAGATACTAGACATAGATGTAGATCTAAATCTATGTGATATGAATCACAGCAACATAAGCAGCATGTTTGAGAGATACACATTGAGTATTGTAAATAAATTAAACATTCACTCAAACATATATATCAATGATTAACTGGTTTCAACAGAAACACAAAATTGAAACAACAATCGAAATTCAGAAAGCACCGTATTTTGCCTCTTTGAGTTGGTTGTATTCGAAATCATAAATCTTCCAAAATATCAAGAAATCTTCTTTTTTTTTTTTAACTCATATGCTTATTAAAATTTGTTATTATATATACCTTATATGAGATACATAAATCAAATAACATGCCAAAAAAAAGCACCCCAATTTTGCGGTTCAGCTTCTGAAAATCTACGAATTTCATCTAAATTATACACTGTTGGAGTAACTTATTTTTACACAACTTGTGCTAGTTTCAGCATGAACTATAGTGAAATAAATAAAATATTAATATTTCAAGAATCCATGTCAAAAAATGAAATATCATGCATGCCATCCTACTAAAATGCAATGACAAAAGTAGACCCACTACAGTTTAGGTTGTGATTGAAATCAAGATTTAGATATCGGATTAACTTCCAATCAAATATTCTCATTTAGATTAATAGTAGTAGTAGTCGTAGTGGTAGTAGTAGTAAATGGCTTTACTGTTGCTAGAGGACACTTGCCTTAAACAAAGATTGTCTTACTGTTTAGATACAGCAGATGACAAACAATGTATGTATATCTAAATTTGATACTGGATTGAAACAATCCAACACCCTCTATGTCTTCAGAGACAAACATTTGGTATTAAAAGGCTTATGAGCTGTGTTTACATTCGATTGGTGCTAATGATTCACTTCAAATGATAAAGGTGCAACTGACATTCACTGCAAAGAGGAAGGATGGAGAGGCATCCAAATAGTGGAGGAATTTCCAAATAAAAAACATCCACAGAGGAAACATTCAAATCCAATCATTTTAAAGTGTTGGGATTAGTTCTCCCTTGAAGAGATAAGGAAGTTGATTTCAATGTGGAAAAAAAAAGATTTAGAGAAATGATCGAACAGACTGGTGGCTCGACTGAGCACTAGAATTAACATTCTCTTTGTTTCCCAGATAAATTTCATTTAATTAAGCTCTTTATTGAGATTTTTGACAGGTATTATTAAAGAACTCACAACTTGTTGGTTGTTCGATTTGAATGTTATTTAAATAATCAACGTAAAGTAGTTTGTCCTTTATTTATGAACAAAAAACTATCAGAATTCCTTTCTTACTTTTAAAGCTGTGATGCTTCAAAGTTTGGGACATTTTTTCGATCACCCGATATATATGATTTGAATAATAAAATATAATCAAGAATTACATAATAAAGTGGACTCAACTCAACATGAATCTTCCCTTCACACTTATTGTCAGATTCTCCAACTGATGGTAAAGTAATGTGATCGATATTGTTTACAGAATAATTATTTACAAGACATGCACGAGGATCTCAGACATAGAATATTTTAATGTCTTTGACCTTCCCCATCAACACCATTGTGAACTGCCAGTAAAAAGCAAGGGGCCACTTGTAATGCCTCACATCTCTTCTTCTTCATAAAAGCTGACAGACTCAGTCAACCAAGTATTTTTGTCAACATGTATTAATTTAAAAGAGACATAAGCCTTTTTAATTAAGATTTATCACTCTTAGCTATATTTCTCAGCTACATATATACTTCATGCCCTTTTCAAAGCATTAATGGTGGATAATATATAAACAAATTGTTTACCTTATATCCATATTTTCCTCTATGATCTTCCGAATTGTAGCCTCCTCCTCCTGCTTTAACTCTTCCTGTTTACAGAAGCAAGGAAGAAATCATTCAACTTCTGTACAAATATCTCAAGATGGGTGCTGTTATCTACAGAAGAACCTTTAGTCTGCTGATCCCTACTTCCCTGGTTGCAACCCTGGCTGGCAAGTTTAGTACTCAGTCCTGGTCTTTAACTGTTTAACCTAATAAGATGTACAGTATCCGCAAGCCCACCCCCCATCCCCAGCTTAAATCAACCGTTTGCTACCTTATCATAGCACTCCTGTGCGCTGAGTACCCAAAGACCTAATTTATCCATGTTAGAAACCTTTTCTAGGTCAGCGCCAATATTTTTGCCGGTAGATCTTTAATTTAAGGATTTCCATACTTTTTTTTACTTTCAGTATTATCTTTCTATGACATTATTTTATTTTTTACAGACTTTTTCATTTTCTAAAGAAATTTCCCATAATTTATTCTTAGAGGATCTTGAATCGTATTCAAAGGATATTTGTATGGTCATACGATGACTTTGGATGATTGAGAGGTGTCAGCTATAGTTAGTTCAAGATCACTTTAAAGTGACAATGAATCAGATATCAATGAGAGTATAATAAAACCTTTGATAAATTATATCTTTTCTAAGTCCCTGACTTTTGTGTGTGTGTTTTCTTTTATTATTATAATTTTTTATGCCATAAAGTTTTTTTCCTTTTGTTAGGGGGCAGGAGTAATAAGCTGGGAAGTGTTCTTATATGCAAATGGGTAAATGTAACCCAATATCATAGAAAGAATAGGGGCTACTAAAAATATTGGCATCTTTAATATTTAATGACACCCTCTTCGTTCTAACAAATACAATAATTCACACACAACAAATTCAGTGAAATCACATTATACGATAGAATAAACTCATCTAGATTAATAGAAATTTTACCTGAGATCCTTTCGAGAATATGTAAAATAAATACTAATGGAAAGGGCCAAGAAAATTGTATCAGCAAAGGTTCAAACCTCTAAAATAAGAGGCTTCACACACTTAGCTTACTCAACTGCTTTTCAAGTGATATGAATCAGTGAATCCTTTTGCATTGTCCATTCAAGATCAGCTATATGTTTTAGAAAAGAATCAAGGTAGATCTTTATACAACATTTCAAACATATATTCTACTTGTCGTTTCAGTGAATAGAAAAAATAAAAAATAAAAAAATAAAGAGTCCATCATATACCTTAGATTTTTTCTGCTTCTTCTTATTATTGAGCATTCCTTCACTCTTAGCAATGTCCATGGCTCGCATTCGATATTTCTGATCTTTGCATAAGTAATTCAGGGCAGAGTTGTAATTGCTTATGGCACCAAGATACTGAGGATATGCCAGAAAGAAAGGAAAAAGACAATGTTACATAAATGCATTCCAATCAAGAGTATATGGTCCAAACAAAAACATTATAAGGTTTGAGATAAAAAGAAGATGGAAAAAAAAATCAAAAGCCAGTTAGCAGTTCTCTCCAAAAAGAAACATCCAACAAACCACCAACTGCACGGCACAGGCACCAGTACTAAATCTTGTGAAACGGTGTTCTCTTGACATGAAAAACATATTTGGGTAACTGAAAATTGTTGTCATAAATAACAATCAGTCTTAACTCAAGTTCCAGCATCGATATCAAGCAGGACCAATTTCAGATTGTGTGTCACTAAGATCAACTTTGTCCCTCATTGATCATTTAGACTACATCAGACGATGTGTCACAGATCTTGGCACCGGCCTTTGCCATGCCAGCACGCTCACCTCACCAGTTCAAGAATAAAAACAAAAAACAAAAACAAAAAACAAAAAAAAACAACAAAAAACAAAACAAAACAATAAAAACCCTAAAAAACCAAGCAATAAAAAATATTTTTTAAAAATAGCCCCCCACCCCTCCCCAAAAAGGCAAGAAAAACTATGTTTAAGCTTATGTGTATCTGTTGGCAGGAAAGAATGTCATGTGGACACAAATGTAGAGAAAAATAGGCCTGGTGAGCCAACTGAAAGATACAAGTAGGAAAAAAAAAAAAGAGTTAAAAGTCATGAAGTTAATACCTGAACCAGAGATATCACTGTTATTGTCACAGCAATGACTATTCTCACATCCACCTTAGGTGCGACTTGCCTTCTGTAGTAGCGGTAGTAATGGGAATAGTATTCATCTGAAAAAATATTCATAAAATTTAAATAAGAATATGTTCCTTTATTACTGAAAAAGGAGAATGTTTACTTCAAATATAGAAAAGATAAATAAAACATGGACAGTTTTACCGCTGAATTGTAAGAATATATCGTAAATCAAACACTGACCATTAATATTTATATTAATTAAAACTTCATGACACAAGGTGTAAAAAGCTAAAGTAATCAAAAAGGTGAAAACAATTCATGAACGGAAACATCTTAAAACTAGACAAATTCCACATAAGTGAACTGCTTGGTGATAAACACTAAAAAGGCAATAAAATTTTAACAAAGACAGATGGGGAACAGTGACAGAAGACAGAACAATTCAGATAGTGATTGATTACACACTGTATCACATAATACCTCAACAGACACAAACATTAACTTACGACACAATCTACACACTCATTCCAATTCATGGTCTCATGGAGCAAAGCATATCAATAGCTGACCATCACAATCAATGCCTGAACACTGACTTGACCTTCAGGCAATTTGTAATGATATTGATTTTCACTGAACTCTCCCTATTATAAAGCCACTATGAAAGGTCCTTCAATTTTGTTGAGCCCTTTATGGTTTTCCATTAAAATTGCCTGAGGTTGATAAATTTTTGAGAACTGCATTAGGTTGACCTGGTTAGCCTGATATTTTTGGATCACTCTTTTAGTAAAAGTATGAGCTTGTAATTTCTAAAATCCATGAATTGTTCACAAAGGTCACATTATCTTCATTCAGGATTTCTTTTAATAGGCCTAAGTTTTTGGGCTGGGAAAAAAATGTTAACATTTCATTATCATATAAAAATAAGGACAGGCTAAGCATATGACTTTTTGAAGTTTTATGTCCCTTTCTTGTAATCTTAAGTCCGACTGTTCAGCTATAAGTACCAATTTTTTTTTTTTGGGAAAAATCCTCTCAACATTGTCACTTTGATAGCTTGCCAGGGTAAAGAATAGAGATAACAGAAGAAGAGATAAAAATAAAAGCCTAAATTTTGCCACAGATGCTTGTCTATATAAATGAAAATGGAAAAATACTTTAAAGTATAGTGAAGAGTAGTCAGACGTCTGCTCAATATTAAAATGAAAAACATATGACTATCTTGATACTGACCAGGATTATCCAACATATAGTCATAATCTGTTCTCTGCTCTTCATCTTTCAGAATCTGAGGAAGATTGCAAGTTTCTCTAATGTAATACCAATTTGCCATTTAATAATCAAACATCTCAGACATATGTATTTATGGGTCTATTTTCAAAAGCCTTTTGATTTTATATTGTTTTGAGGATTTGCTATAGCTATACATGAAGATTGCATGCAGTGGATGATCTGAAAACTGTATATGAGGGGATTTGGGTTCAGTTTAAAGGTAAACTACACCATTCCCTCCTTCCCCTCTTTGTCTCCCTCCAACCCTCATCTATCCTCTTTGTCTTTGTCTCTCTCTCCTACCCTCCTCTATCCTCGTCTCTCTCTCTCCTACCCTCCTCTATCCTCGTCTCTTTCCAACCCTCCTCTATCCTCTTTGTCTCTCTCCCAGCCTCCTCTATCCGCTTTGTCTCTGCCTCACAATATCTTCCTTAGAAAAAAAAAAAGTGAAATCTTCAATAGTTACACATACACCATTCAATGAATATAGAGAAATCACCTAACAATGGTACCTACCTCATAAGCATTGGCTATCTTTTGGAACATCTCTGATGCTTTCTCTTTGTCTGCCTGATATAACAAAGCAAATACATGGAAATGAGACGTATGATAGAAATAATAAAACTTTATAAAAAAATATAAAAAAGGAAGGAAAAACAACAACAACAAAAGCAACAAAAATATGAAAAGAAACATTAGAATGAGGGCTATGACACATATTTAAGAACATAATACAAAGCTTTAGAAAAATAAATTAATCCCATCTCTTTATGAAATATCAAACATTGAATAACAACTCACAGATGGATGACAGCTCTATGTAATATATATAAATCATTCTTATGCAATGAAATGTTCATTGAAAATGTTCATGTTCTCTTTCTACTTATTTTAAATTCAAATTTTAATCAGCAATTCTCTACATGTGTGCCTAGCATTAATAAATTTATTTAAAGACATGATAAACAGTGTTCTCAAACAGTGTGCTAGATAGTCAGAGAAAATCACTTTAAATTACCAGAAAAAACAACAACAACAAGATACTGTTAACTACTATAAAAGCTAACACCTTTTCAAATCATGAATCAATTTACAAAAAATTTAAAAGGAAGTCACTATAGATTTACCAATTATCCGTTACTGGTAAATAGAACAATAACTGTCATGTTTTGAAGCAAGGTGTTAAACACTTTTTGTGTAAGGAAAATATATAGAAATCCACAAGTCTATAAGGCCAAGAGGTATGGAACAGTCTCTGGATATAAAATGAATGATTCATCAGAGAGATCAATAAGGCAATGGTGTGCAAACTTTAAAGACTATGAATATCTCTCCATATCACATTCAATGCCAGAGCAAACTGGAAAAAAAATTGACAGCTGGTCACAAGTGGGCAATCCCCTGTCCCAATTTGAGTCTCTTTCATATATATTCTTTCATCTGAGCACATCCCAAAAGATTCAGGCATGAAGCTCTGTCAGCTGGAGACAACCATAACACTGGACCAGATAATATGTCCCACAGCAAAAATAAAAGTGAAAAGGATGTTTTACTACCTTAATCATATGATCAAAATTGGTCTCCATGTATAAACCAAATGGCATCTTCCCAGGTTCAGTTTTTGTATAAATTTTATGAGTTTCCTTGTTTGTTTTAGCCTACAAGCTCCATACACACTCTATGGTTGGAATAATTTTATCAATTATAAGGGGAAAAATTTTGAGCCAATCTTTTACATCAATTATCTTACTTTCTTCTTGTGCATATCTGGATGCCATTTCTTGGCCAACTTTCTGTAGGCTTTGACGATCTCATTCTAAAAGCGTAAAAACAAACAAACAACAAATATGTATATTACAATATATATATACTTTTT
>JBCJKE010280803.1:0-14568 GCA_039654525.1 Melibe bucephala | reverse complement strand
AAGGAAAATCAAACCCCCCTTTTTTTTTCCAAAAAAAAAAAAAAAAAAAAAACCCCCCCCCCCCCCCCCCCCCCCCCTTAAAAAAACAAAAACAAAATACAAATCAACCCCTACCCAACAATTACAGAAAATCCCTACAGCAAATAAGCAACAAACCAACCAACAAATATTGTAAAAATAGTATTTATCAGAATTATAATATTATAATTGACTGTAAATTCTCTCACAATCATTATACAAATAGAAAATTGTATAATGGATCATGGTCAGGATTACTGACTTTGGTAAACTTCTGTATAATATTCAAGTGATCCATCCACAACTCAATGGTCCCAACTGCATAAAACATTACTTGAAAGATACATGTTAAAAATGGAATGATAGAATATCAGTATAAGGTATACTATTATGGAAATATCAGAAAAAGTTCAAAAAGCAGATGAATTGAAAAAAATGAAAAAGATGCAATAAATTATGACCAAATATAAAAAAGGGTCACTTATGGTAAAAAAAACAAATAATAATTGTAATACTTACATTTGTTATTTTAATGAGGAAACATCAGTAAAAAATAAAAATAAAACTTACAATCATTTGGTAACATTTCAATTCAAATACTATATTTCGAAAAGAAAAAAAAAAAAAAAGAAAAAAGAAAGAAAGCTAACCATAAACAAATTTGCACATGTGAAGATATAGCAAAATGTCCCATCATGCATTGACTCCCTGAAGCACCATATTCAAGCCTATTTTGTTCTGTATTTTTTCAAGAGAAGACATGGGTGTTGTGGTAGTTTAAGAATCACATTACATTTTGCAAGTGTCATCAATCAGAAACCAGTTAAAATTATTAAATTAGTTCAAAATTTCAACTACCAACATTTATAAATAATTTATACAAAAGCCACACAAATGTTTATACCTTTAGTCCAATGCAAAAGAAAATATGAAGATTTGTTATGCAAAATTGCTCTAAACATTAGAGGAAATGTAGACATATGTTGCTTTTCAAATTAACATACAATCATTTCAAAATATGCAGAGAACCTTTCAGAGGAAGTTTTACAGCAAGCATAATATTACCAAACTGCCATTATTTCAATAACAATGCTTTCCCTCCCTCTCAAACGGTGAAGTAAATTGTATAAATGCAAGTTCACAGGCATGAGTACATCTTTTATCTTGTAAGGAACTCGTGAGGGATCCATGTTCTGTTGAATCTACCTTTTAATCAGCCGGAATGAGTTGGATTTTTTGGGCACCAATTGAGCTGCCACTGAAATAAAGTAAATGACAAAATCGTGATTGAAAATGAATGGTAAAAGAAGGTAATTAATTTATTGCCATAATATGTTTCTATAATTCTGAGCTGGTTGATTTTTGTGTGCCTATAGCACTACTGATAGATTACTAAGGGAGATGATATTTTGCTGGTAGTTTCTGAACTACTCAAAGTATTATTTTAGCAGAGGAAAATCCATTGTAAACATGAAGCAGAATTGATGGAAAATAGATTGTTTCCATATCTCAGGTCAAAATTTTCCCTCATCTTAGCTCCCATTATAAAATTTTGAAGAAGGTTAGAATATTAGAGTCGGAGAGTGTTAATATTTTTCATATGTTACAGATTCAAGCAATTAATGGGGATTGTTTGGTGAATGAATCAACTTCTGGCGTCATTGTGTGTTGATGAGCTAGGGAGTTTTGTTCCGTTTGTTGTACATAAGGAATAGCTTTAGTCCTGTCTTTCGCCTTATCCTGCCATCAATATTAGGCATGAATGAGAAATTTAAAAAATAGAGGAGAGAACAAATGTGAAGAGAATAAAAAGGAATTTATAAAGATGGGATGAACAGCAAGCACCTACAATTGCAAATGTTTTTCTTTCATCTCCGCTTACCGTAAAGAATCTTGATAAAATTTACTTTCATTTTGCACCATAAGAAAGATTAATAGCCCAATCCCTATTTCATGAACAGGTAGAAACAATACTTTTTAAATTTGTGGGTTGAAAAATTGATGGACAATGAATAATTTAATCTGGAATCTTAAATCTGACTTGAAGATAAACAAAAAGTTGTTTGAGTTGGAATTTTCCCCAATTTCACCACCAATCACTTTAAAAGACCTGATCACAACCCAAGACTCAAATGAAAATTGATTTGGTAAACCCTGAAGCATTGCCACTGACAGAAGGAGGGTAGAAAACATTCATGACCATGATAAAGAGGAAAGTCAAGGCCCAGAGGTTGGACAACCTTGTCAGCAACAACCCCTAGGTAAACTTATTTAAATCAGTTAAAATCTGTTTTAAAGAAAAGCTTTTGTTTAAGTCACATGTGTATATATACACATACACACATTCATATACATCACCTTAAATAAACTCTGTGTTATTTTCACGATCATTTATCTGTTATGGTTTAACTTCTATGTTGTGCCATTAAAAGAAACTTAATGGTGTATAAACAAGTTGCTACTATATTATTTCCATACCATATTTTAAGTCTGCATACTCATAATAATAATTTTCACTTTCATAAATAAGGTGGAAGTTGGAGCCTATTTTTGCAAAATTATTGTTTATCGCGTATTAAATTTTTCCCATAAGTTGTTCTACAGTTAGACTAAACCTTATGAAAACTGATTAGTTTAATAAGTCTACGACACATAAAGCACTTAAGATTACCATTATGTTTCTTTACTTACACTTTATATCTTGAGGTGTCAGAGGCATTTCCACTACCTTTTCCAAGGCAGCCAACCACCTTTCTAAGTCGTCCTGATTTTCAGCTCGCATCAAAAAGTTACGATCTGGAGTGTGAAGGGTGAAACAGTAACAGTTGTTTGCATTTTGACTGCTGAAGTCATCTCCTTCATCAGAGTCTGAGCTGACATAGTAACCTGAATCTTTAAGACCAATAAAGACTTCTCCCTTTGCAAATGCATTCTGGGAAACATGTAAAAAAATATTACATATGTGGGATAAACTGAAAGGAAAACATGAGACAGAATGATTTATAATGTCAACCTAATGAAATATATTATATGACAAGTACATGATAATGCGGTGGATGGTCTTGGTATAAACATTATTTTGTAAAAAAAAAAAAAAAAAAGCAACTGCAAACCTAAATCAAATAAAACAATGTTCAGAGAAAAAAAAAAAAAGAAAAAAGAAAAAAAAGAACAGAGTATGAAACTGATCAAATTGCAGGGAAACAATATCACTGTAGTTTAAAGGAGAGCAGTTTAATACAAATTGAATTCTTATGGAACAGCAAATTGTAGGATTTTTTTTTTCAATTTTTTCTTTTCTTTTTTTTTTTTAATGGATTTCACAAGAAATGAAATCTTTCAAGGAACAGCAAATTGCAGGGGAAATGATATTATGATACAATATAAGAGAGTATTTTAATTTTAAAAAAAAATGAATTCCTTAAAGGAATGGCAAAATGATATAATATCAACAGAGCATGCATAAGAGAAATGCATTTTTCATATTTTAAAAAAATTGCTGAGCTGCACTGAGGAAGTCTGTGGCAGGAAGCAAATGAAGGGAGAAAAAAGAGACTCTAAAGAGTAGAAATTTATCCCTCACAGAAGGAAAAAGATAATGTCATGATAGGGAAGGCTGGAGAAAGATAATTTTGGGAATGAAAATGCCATAACTTCATAAACCGAAATAGGTATATACATATTATATATATATATAATGTTTAAACAATACATAATCATATTTGTTAATGTGATGCATTAGTTCTTGACTAGCTAGGTCTAGATATAAAATGAATCCCCCATAGTGTCATTTTACAAACATTTCTCTCACAGACACATCACATGTAGGCCTACTTACAGCTGTGATGACAGTGTTTCTCTTTCTCTCCCTGCTTCCCCCTTGCCTTTTTCTATCTCTACGACGGTCTCTCTGTACTGGTCTGTCTCCCTCCCTTCTCTCACTCTGTCGGATCTCCCTCCCTTCCTCTCCCTCTCTCTCTCTCTCTCTCACAATCTCTTTCCTTCCCTCCATTCCACCTCTCAAAAAGCTACAAGTGCAGGCTTAAAAATTTCGTGATGAAAACAAAGATTTAGAGGGAGGGGTCGTATAGATATCCAATTTTTGCAGATATCTGGTTCTTGCACAGAACCAACCATTGATATAAACAGTATGAATTCTACAGTTATAACAGAAATCCTGCAATTTTTAAATTCTATTTAGTATGAGTTTCAAATTATCAATCCACAACTCTTACCAAAGGCTCCTCAAAATACATAAGCTTTCTTCTGTCCAGAGTAAACCATCGCCTTCTGAAAGGCTCATTTTTTGGTCCCATTTTGCTCAACCATCCTTCCATTGCAAAGTCTTTAGTCAAATCTTCAGCAAGCTACAAGACATGTCGAAAAAACAAAACAAAACAAAAAAAAAAAAAACAATAGAAGTGTAAAAATATGTTACAGTCTGGGTGGAAAAACTTTGAAAGGAGGAACACAACACTGGGTTATATAAATTATTATAGGGCTGCATTTTTTAAAATAAAAAAAAAATATATATATTGCTTTCAAATTGTAAAATTGAGAATAAGCAGATAGCACAGTTAATATGAAAAAGCAATGTATAATTCACCACAAGCTAGTCTCCATACAGGCAAAAACAGTGCATTTCTGAAAAATTGTCTTGATTCAAGTGCAAGTGTTTATCATCATTTTTTTTCTTCATAGGCTCAGATGGAACAGACAGAATAGGTAAAAATATTACAGAGATGCTAGAATTAATGTGACTAAATACTAAGATACATTCTTTTTTATAAATATGTAGAGTGAAATGAAGTGGAAACAGGCTCTTTTGTTGTAGTATAATGAAGAAAATATTATATTAAAAGACTTTTGATGTGTTCAAGGTTACCTGCGAAAGATCTCTGTCTGGAAATGCAATTCTGCGTCTTTCCCATTTTGCAGCACGGATACACATGTACCAATCAACAATATCCTGTAGTAAGAGACATAAGAAAAAATTAAATGAAATTAGCCAATTTTCTGTTTCAACAAAATTGATAACATATTATATACTGAGAAATCATATGTTGATATTGTTACAAATATATGGTGCAAATTACACCTTTCCTCCAGACAAAAGCAAAAAATATAAAAACAACAAAATGACTAATCAACATTAAAAAAAGGTAAAGCAGAAACACACCAAAAGAGAGCAATGCAATTCTACCTAGGTGTACTCAAATATTTGATTTGTGAATATAACATTGGTATATCTGAGAAAATGTTCACAGCAGTGAATAGGCTAGTGAATGGTATATAGGAATCTACAAACTTAAATGCAAAATGAAGTGAAGTAGAATAAAACAAGGGGATAAAGAACCTGTAAAAAATGCATGAAAAATGGTACCAGTCTATGTGTATAATAAAATACAGAATGAGCATTCATTTACCATAACTTAAGTATTTTATCTCTTGTACAGAAATCATAAAACGATGGTAAATTAGCTGTCGACAATAATTCTGCAAATGCATAATAAAATGATAAGTCAAGTCAGAATTACCTTTGAATTATCAGCAAAAACAAACAAATTCCTCGTTGATCCACTTTTGAAGTATGTAATTTGTAAAGAAAAAGGATTCCCTACTTTGCCAGGGGCAAACACTGCATTCAGAAAATCAAGATCTGCCTCAGCTTTTGGTTGCTGTTTCTACATTGGATGAAATTTAAAAAAAGAAAAGAAAAGAAAGGAACACACTACATTACAAACGCAAGAGTTCAGGTAATATTTTTTTTAATTTGAGCACAAAATGACATTTGTCTATGCATAATACATATACTTTAACATAACTAGCATGAAAAAAAAAAAAAAAAGAAATCCCTTTTTATTAAAAACCAAATATTTTTTATCCCCCCATGTAAGACAAGAAAAGAAATAAATATAGAAATGAAACTGCTTCATGGACTTTAAACATATTTTGTCATGAGAGTTATATCAAGACAAGTAAGAACATAAAACCAAAATTTCTCAAGAATTGAAATGAGGAGGCACAAGTTACATTTCCTTCATCAAAAACTGAAGAGAGTACAAATCACAGGTCAATGAGCGAAACTGCCCTAAGGACTATGAATTTGGACATGACAATCTGTTATTGTGAGATATCCCGGGAAAAAAAAGCACAAAACCAAAATTTGTTGTCAAGAATCAAATGAAGGATCAACATTTCCCTACTAAAACTATCTAGAGAGTTCAAATAACAGTTATAAAATAGTGAAAATAGCCAATGGACATTGGAATTGGGTATTTTCACTATTTTATAACTGTCATTTGAACTCTCTAGATAGTTTTGGTAGGAAAAATGTTGTTCTGTAGGTTTGGTAGGAAAAATGTTGTTCTATACTATCTTCATTTAATTCTTCAAAAAAATTTGGTTGTGTGCTTTGTTTTGGGACATTGGAATTGGACAAGAAAAACTGTCTTTGTAGGGGTTATGAGGGAGAGCACGGAACCAAAATTTCTTGCCAAGAATTAAAATATGGTGGAACAATTTTACATTTTTTACCTTTTAAAACAATAAAGAGAATGCAAACTACACATGTATTGGGTCAAAACTGTACTATGGACATGGAACATTGAAATTGGACATGAAACACTGTTGTTATGTGAGTTATATCCAGACAAAGAAAAGCAGATATAGATTTTTCTGTCCATGTTCCCATTATTTCTCGTCAGAAGACAGACTCTTAATGCACAGCCCGTGGCAGGTTGGATATGATGAGTTGAAGCTGCATTAAGGACTTTGAGATCAGACATGTAAAAATTTTGTCACGTATCTAAACAAGGAAGAATATAAAACCTACATTTCTTATTAAGAATGAAAATTTCTAAGACAAATTTACAATTCACATTACAATTCACATATCAAAACAATTAAAGAGACAAATAACTAATACACTGAGTTAAAACTGCCCTAGGGACTTTGAAAGTGGACCAAAAAATTTGGTAGTGAGATTTATATGTCACAAATGTCATAAAATTATATATCTAAACGTCATTTTACATTGAAGTGGTTATGGTTTCCCTTTTTTTCTGACTACATTACATTATTGTAGCTCAAATATGGGGTAAATTTTCACATATTGCTCTATACTCTATAGTAACCATGGACATAACATTTATTACACTGAGGAACACTGACATAACTCATACTGAAATCTCTCTCTCATGGGGCTCTATCTAAACTGAAGCAGGGAAGAAAATGAATCAGTGAAAGTATCGTAGGTTTAAAGGTCGGCTGATTTAAAAACTATAATGCAGATGTGAACTGAATACATAACTTTCTCACGACAAAAGGCCTTGATCACTGTTCAGCTGATTATTGTAGGCAAAACCACGAAGACATCCTGATTTAGTTTGTAAAAGTGTTGATTTGAAGTGATGTTCTGCCTATTAACACTGGTGATTGTCTCATCCATTTGAGTACAAGTAGGGAATGATGCAATTTCTTTTGGACCTGAATCCCACGACAAAGCATTATATCCAGACATCCGTCTTTTATTCGCTAATGTAAGACAACCGTCCATCAAAAAAGACTCTCACAGTTGAATAAGGTATTAAAAGAGCATAAGAATCCAGGAAAAGAAAAAAGTGCTGCTAGCTGTTTTGGACTTTAAATAATATTCAAAAACTGGGATGGTATGACGCCCCTTGGAATTTCCTTTATTCCATTTTGACAGAAAGATGCTTACTGGCATCAAAATATGCTCTATATAAACAGCCTCACTCATGCAGTTTGTACAATTAGAGAGCTTAAGAGAGATGTTAACTTGTGGATATTTGACTTGTATATATTATAAAAATTCCTGCTGTGTAACAGCAACACTATTGCCAGGACAGACTTTTGATACAAATATATATTTGGTATTTACCTTGCCATTTTCTTCAGAAGTGTCATAATAATACAACTTGTTTTCTGCTCTCGAGAGGACAAATTTTCTAACGGCAGACTGCTTTCTGTCTCTGCCCAGCTTCCACAGCAGTCCGGTTCTAGTTGAACAATTATAGGCTTGTTGCTGATCAGGATCTGTAAACTCAAAACGCTGATATTTGGCTAAAATCCATTCTTTCCGCAAAACACTGAAAGAAATGTAAATGTAATTTGAGGTCTTTGTGCATATTGTGCTTTCCAAGCTATGCAGATCGAGTTTTACATTTAATCATAAATTAAAGAGGGAATGGGCAGGGAGGGAGGAAATAATTAAAATCTAAAATCAGTTCATAATAATCAATTATATATATAAGCAGAAATCTGTAGATTGATGTTCATTGGATTAATAATTAATAACAAATATGGTAGTATTTCATTGCAGCTGCCTGATGTTTGCAACAATTTTTACAAGTCAAAAGTCATCTTATAAGTAATTTTATAACAGCTTTTCTTTTCCACTTTGAACCTAAAATCTTTGTCCATTTTTATCAGCCTCATTGACCTACTATGAGGTTTAGGTGGAACTTAATATACTTAAATAATTTAGCTCATAACTTACTCAACAGAGTTCGGTGATGGTCTATGATAATAAACAGGTACACATGGTTCATATTTCTCTTTTGCTTTTGAATTGCCAATGAACCTCATGATCTAGAATCGACACAAAAAGTAAAAGAGTAATGAGAGTTAAGACAGATATATAAATTCCAGACTGTTCAAAATATTGTAATTAAATGAATCAATTTCAAATCAAACACAAAAATAAGATATCAAACCTAGAAATGTATGATCATGTATATAACTGTTAAATTTTTTTTTTCAGTTAAAATAAAAAAAATAAAAAATAAAAATTTTTTTTTTTTAATTCCCCGAAGGCAAATTATCTTTTGGCTTTTAACCGAAAAGCCGAGCGTCAGCCACAAGAGCAGCGCCGCAAACGTGTTAAAAACGTTGCCCAAGGATTTAATCAGAGTGTCCCATATGGGGCTCGAACCCACAGGCCCTCGGTTGCGAGTCTAAGGCGCTACCGCTGAACCACTGTGACCACAAATAGGAATAGTATGAGATAACCATCCTGTCTAAGATGAAAAGGGGGGGTGGGGAGGGTAGAGGAAGAGAATAGATCGAACACTTCACCCTCATGAAAAAAAAAAAAAAATTTAAGAAACAAAACAAAAAACAAGCAAACAAAAAAACTGTGCACCTGTACTTGATCTTTATCCCAGTTATCCAATGTTATAGATTTGATGCGGCTATGTGTTGTCCCCAGTGACCGATGTACTCCTGCACAGTTCTGGCAAACAAAAACACCAAGTGTGCAGGATGCCCATGTTGGATCTATAAGAGGAATAAAATCATGTACATTTCTTTACATTAGTAGTTCTATGTAAGAGCTGTGGAAAAAGAAACTGGGAGTAATTGAAATTTGTGTGCAAGATGCCCATGTTGAATAAAATGATGTATATTTCTTTCAATTTTTAGTTCTATATGGGAATTTGGGTAAGAGAAACTGAATGTAATTGAAGGAAATGTTAATACAGTCTTCTAACCACCCCTTAACCTTCATTAAACAAACTTAAAAACAATTTGTTTTAGCCAATATAATAAGACAAGATAGATATTTTAAGCCTTTAATTTCACATAATCAGACAAATCTTGTACAAGAAATTTATCACACTTGGTAGGCTAAGAGGCATGCTCTGCATAACCAGTGAATCAGTTATATGACACACAAAGGTCTCATTGTTACAGGTTGACAAAAAGCTTACATGTATTGAAGAAAAAGAAACTCCTGATCCAACACTGACAATACTTTGTATAAATCTGTCTTATCAAAGCTAGCTCTCTCTCTCTCTCTCTTTCTTATTTGGTCCCCTTTCATTAATCCATCCTCATCCTACAACTTCTCTTTTCCATGCACTTTATTATAATACATGTATTTCCAGTTTTCTTGTTCTACCCTCAAGGTTTTATCAAAATTTTAGTGGGTATAACTTGATACCTCAACAGGTTGGAAGGCTGCAGACTATGTCTGATCAAACTTGCATACCTTTTTGAGTATACCTGATTTTGGTGGAGAGAGTAACGCCTATTAAACTAATGTTTCTCGATATTGTTCTTGAACTTATTTACTGTCTTAGACTGTACAATTTATTCTGGCAAGCTATTCCAGTTATCTGTCCCTCTGTGACCAAATGAGTACTTACTAACATTTAGTGTAGTATGCCTCTTCTCAAGTTTAGCACTGTGCCCTCTTGTCTTTCTGAACTCACAGCGGGTCAACAAACTTTCACATAGATTCATTCTATCTTTCCCTATCTGTATCTTGTAGGTCTGGATCGTATCACCTCTTTGTTGCCTATAATATAGTGATGGCAAATTTAGTTGCTTGAACCTTTCCTCGTATGGTAGATCCTTTATTTCCATGCATAACTTTGTGGCTCTCCTTTGGACTTTTTCTATGGACTTTGTCCATGTCTCCAGCAGATTGTAACATTCTTGGCGCCTTTCCATACTCGAGAAAAGGTCACACAAGGGATGTGTATTGGTGCCTTATTATATTCTTGCTTCAACTAATCTCTTTATGATCCCAATAGTTCTATTTGCCTTGTTGACTACACAGTTCACATGATGATGGAAAGACAGCTTATTATCTACCTGCAGACCTAAATCTTTCTCTACTTTGGTTTCTTCCAGATCTTGGTGATTTCCATCATTGTCTCTCATTTTATATACATGTTTGGGATTGTTATAACCTAGATGCATGACACTGCATTTGGCTGTATTGAATTTCAACTGCCATCTATCTGACCAATCTGTCAGCTTGTTTTTATGTCATTTTGTATCTTTAGTCTATCTTTCTGTTTTTACAGGTCCAAATAGTTTGATGTCATCGGCAAATATTCTAAACACATTATCCACAACATCTGGCAGGTCATTGATGAACACTACGAAGAGGACTGGTCCAAAGACACTTCCCTGGGGAATACCACTTGTAACGTCTTGTAACATGTATAATTATCCGTTTAGTGAAACTCTGTTTCCTGCCATTTAGGAAGCTAGATATCTAGTCACTGATGAGACCATTGACCCCATAGCTGTTCAATTTGCTCCAAAAACGTTCATGTGGAACAGTTTCAAAAGCCTTTCTAAAATCAAGATACACTGCGTCCAATGGTTCACCTTTATCCAATGCTTTTGTCCACTTGTCAATGCAGGTGATTAGTTGTGTTATGCGTGATCTGCCTGAAACAAAGCCATGCTGTTCATCACAAAACAGCTTGTTCACCATCATGTGTTCCATGATATGTTCCCATATAATCGCTTCCATCACCTTGCACGGGGCAGCAGTCAAAGTCATCGGTCGGTAGTTGCCTAGAGAGCTTCAATCCCCTTTTTTGAATATAGGCACTCATGGGGTAATCTTCCGTTCATTAGGGATTTTGTGAAAATAATCTACAAGGGTAGTGCAATTTCATTGATCAGTTCCTTCAAAACCCTTGGATGAAATCCATCAGGCCCTGATGATTTGCTTATGTTGTTTCTGTGCTTTACTATGTCATCTTCTTTTATGTCTATCCTGAGTAGTTGCTCTCCTATATGTTTTTTTTATCTAGCAATGGAATATGATTTGTATCCTCTCTAGTGAACACACTGCAGAAGAAATTGTTGAGGATTTCTGATTTCACACTATCATCATTTTGAAGATTCCTGTTTGTGTCCTTAATTTAAGAGCACTCACCCCAATCCTCACTGTTGTTTTTGACTTGGTATACTTCCAGAAAAATTTCGGATTGTCTTTAATTTTATTGGAAATATTTTCCTCAAACTCACATCGTAATCTCCTTGTATAGCTTCTGAGAGTGTTTCTTGCTTCACAGTATGACTTATAATCTATCAGTTCTTGAGATTCCAAATATCGCTGCCACAATCTGTTTTTCACCTTGATTAGTCTAAATCCTTCCCCATTCATATGCAACTGACGCGTTCTCTTTTTGTTTGACTCATATGATTTATGCATTGGTATAAATCTATGCATGACTTTTTCAAGCTCACTTTGGAAAAGATAACAGGCTTCTTGTTCATAACATGTCTCAAACGCACCAACCCAGTCCACCTTACTGAAATAGTCCCTCATGCTACTTTAGTTACCCTTATTACTTTTCTGTCTTGCTATTAACTTGCAGCGTTCTGCATGCATATCTGAACAAATTGAACAGTGGTCACTACTTCCAACTGGTGCCAAATATTGCAAACTGTCCACGATGTTGTCCTCTAAGTCTAATAGCGAAGGCTGCTGTTCGCCTCTACACCGCGTTGGTTTATCAACATGCTGTGTAAAGAAACAATCTCTAAGGCATTCTAAAAACAGGTCACTTTCTGATCCTTCTGTCTGTGGCTGTACAATTCTGCCAATCTATATTGGGGTCATTAAAGTCGCCAAAAATGATCAAAAGCTTGGGCTTCATGTCCGCAATGGTATGCTTCATCAATTGTAGATTTCTATTATTTTCAGTGGTGCTTGGTGGGCTTCTGTATGTTACTGACTGTCACTGACCAATTATTTGACCTGACTGTTATCTTCACATGGCTTCAGGTTGTTATCAGGTAGTGCAAGATAGTGACAAAACAAAGCAACTTGACTGACACGATTTCTCTTCTTTATAAACCATTCTGAGTCATTCTATGAAATAATTTACAAATATCTCAAACGCTGGGTTTATAAATAGGCCACATCTTTGTCTCAACGGATGAGATACAGAGCGTTTTTAATTTGTATCTCAACCGTTTAAGATAAGGAGTAATTTTAATTCTTATGTCAACCAAGTTGCCAATATCCCATCAAAGCAATAGAGGTCTATCAAAGCATGATATTATGTGGCAGAAAAAATTTATTATTGTCGGGATATAAGAAAATCACAGCTTCTAGAAGAATTCTAGATGTCTAAATCTAGATTAGATATCAGCACTTCTTTGGTTGTTCTCACCAGCCAAATCAGGGGACGGAACTCTAGAAATTTTTGAAATTTCCAAAAGGCTGCAGCTATTCGGACTTGAGTCCGAATAGTCACGGGAGGCTATTCGAACTCGAGTCCGAATAGTCATTGGAGTCGAATCTGAATAGCCTCCCGTGATTATTCAGACTCGAGTGACGAGAAAACGGAGAGGGAGGGAGTGGATGGTGGAAGTGGGAAGATCATGAGGCTGCACTGTGTATGTCTGTGGTGGAAAGGGGTGGGGGGGATGGGGTTGGCAGGATGGGGGTTCAGTTGATAAGATAAGTAGATAAGATAAACTTTATTTATCCTCTTACAAGGAAATGTGTTTCCTCTTACAAGGAAATGCGTTTGATCATTGAAGACAGAAATATGCGACTCTAACCGTGGAAGCGCCAAATAGGGTCAAATACCTCTTTAGGTCTTAAATGAAAGAGAATGCCCATATTGACGTATAGAAATAGTCTGGACAAAAATATCACAATATTTTGGCACGAAATTGCCAAGTGATCTAAACTCACATGACAAAAATTTGTCTACAATTGATGCGCTACCCGTGCTTCCGCCGATGACAGGGGCGAAGTAAACAAACAATTTTTGTCGCATTACGGATCGTTCATTTTGGATCATCTCTCGTCTATTAGTAAGTTACAATCCTCTTTGCATTTCTACAGCATTATTAATTTTTAGTACTTGAAAAAATAATAGTTATTCCAATGTAGATGCGGCGAAAAGGTGCAAGCACGTTTATCGCCGTCAAGACAATCGGTAGGAGGGTCGGCTGACGCCGAGCGCGTGGTGCTAGCAAGCATAAAAGGTAGTAGGTCATCGCGACCTCTGACGTAACGGGGGTGGATGCACGGCTAGAGCCTTAATTTTACCAGTGTTTTCTCTATAGCAGTGACGATAAATGAGGGATAATGTAATTTAAAAAATTAGCAATTTAATTTTAAGGTCTTTTTCTACATAAATTTCATCTATGATAGACTTCTTAACTTATTGAACATTAGACCTTTCACTTTACTTAGTCTATTATAAGCTTGTTGTGTTAATTAATAATAGGCGGGGTGTATTAGAATTTGTCAATTATAGACTGGCAGTGTTCGCTATTATGCACCTTTTTAAGTACATGTATCTATTCTGTTTCCAGTTGCAACTTTATATTTTCACAGTTTTACCACAAAAAATACCTTGTAATAATGTCATTATGAATACAGTAGTCCCCGTCTAATAACCCACCGCCTTATAGCCCACTTCGCTTAATAACCCGCTGTTTCAGTGAAACAATTTTTTCGTCTATTTAAAACACCCCTCTAATAACCCGCTCTCAGACCAGAACTTCGCCTAACAACCCGGTATTTTTCACTGGACCCATAATAAACAACGATGATGAGAATGAATTTTAAACACGAAACAGCCTTCCCATTCATAAACCTTTGTAACAAATCATTTGCGCATCAATGTCAAGACTTAAAAGCACACTACAAGCAAAGGCAATAAAAGAACAGACATCCAAACCAATTGCCTCAAGGTAGACACACAATCACACCTTGGTCATCTGGTCGACCAAACCACAGCACAGGCCCCGCCC
>JBCJKE010279692.1:0-16384 GCA_039654525.1 Melibe bucephala | reverse complement strand
GGTTGGGGCTTGAATGTGTGCTCCTTTTTTCTGATTATTTGTGTTAACATGTCCATTATGCTCATCTTGGAATCTTCTTGGGCGTGACCTTGGCCTTGTGGATGGAGGTTAAATACTGAACAAGTTGTTTTTTGTTTGTTGTTTTTTTTTGGTGGGTTTTTTTTTCTTTCTTTCTCTTCATGTGTGTAATATTTCTTGGAAAAATAAAACTGAGTACATGCATATATATATACAAAAATCTATCTTATGTGTTTTATTAGTTTTAACTTATTTCACTAATGTGTCTTGGTTTTTAAATATCTGACTACTCAAAGGTTTTGACCACCATAAGTTCATATATTGGCATGATGACAATTTCTCTTTGACTGCCATAAATCCATATATATCGGCATGTGCATAATTGAACCCTGTTGACTGTAATTTGGCCATATATATGTTTGTTGGGATGGCATGGCATGATTATGCTTGTCCCAATAGGCTATATGGCCAATTGTAAAGCTCACCCTGATAATGCTACACGCACATATATTATATATATCCAGAGCTGCCTACTTTCCCGGATTTTCCGGATTCATCCCAAAAAAATGTATGTGGTCCCACATGAGCATAAAAAATGGTCAGTTTACATGTTTAGTGTCCAATTTATAGTGGCTGTAATTATATAACCTGGTATATATCCTGTTTATGTATGTTGACAGAAGCAGAAGTGTCTTTCGGTCTCTGATTGTGCTCATGTCAACATATGGACTTACGGTAGTCAAAGAGTTTATGTGCCCCACCACTATCAGTGATCGCTCAGGTTTCCTTGGTTCCACCAACAATAAAAAGCTTTGGGCCTATATAAAGTAAAAGTCAAGAGAACTGGTATTTCAGACCTAAAAAACATTAACACTTATTCAGGACCCAATAACTGAAGCAGGCCTTTTGAACAACCAATTCTCTTTTGTTTTTACCAAACCTATACCCAAAATTTAAAGTGTTATTTCCAAAACCAAAAATTACCCTAGAATGAGTCCAATAACTTAAACTATCACTAAAAATGGATGCTTAAATTACTGCAAAATATAAATGAACATTATGCGCACTTGAATTAGTTGAGATGTATGTCCTTTTATTCCAGACCACTAAATCAGGCAAGGTAAAGTGCTAAATGACTGGAAAAATGCATCATTCCACTTTTTAAAAAAGGAGATTGATGTAAACCAGAAAATTATAGTTTTATAGACCTGTTTCCATATTAACATCAGTATATTGTAAACTCCTAGAACACATCATACATAGTAACATAATGGATCATTTAGAAAAATATGATTTTGATATACTTAATATTATAATAACATCCAACAATGATTAAGAAAAAAAAGGAGCTGTGAATCTCAACTAATAACAACTAAATGATTTCAGCAATTGCTTAAATAGAAGAGGACAAATAGACCTAGATTTCTCTAAAGCTTTCAATAAAGTAGACCACCATGGGCTGTTAACAAAACTTAGACAAAGCTAAACATTATGGAATACAAGACACATTACTAAATTTGACCAAAGCATTCCTTATACTTTAGGTAGAACTCAAAAAGTTATTGTAGAAGGAGTTAAGCCCCAAGCCTCTACTTTCAGGAGTACCACAGTGTGACAGTGTGAGGTCTAGTTTATTTTTTTTTATACATAAATGACATTCATCAAAAACTTACACATGGCACCAAAATGAGATTATTTGCAGATGATAGCCTGTTGTGCAGAGAGATAAAAAATATTAATGATTGTAAAATACCCCGGTACTACAAAATGATCTTAACTCACTCCAACAATGGGAAAAAGACTGGAAAATGGACCCACCCAGAAAAATGCCTAGTACTTAAAATATCAAATAAAAAGAAGCTTACACTCTTACAGAATCAAACTATTACCAACACAACCAAACATTAAAAACTACAAATAGTGCAAAATACTTAAGTGTTATCAAAGAAAATAAACTACAGTGGAAAGACTGAAACTGAAACCGTGCAATATGTAAGAAAGCCAACGGCCTAATCACATTCCTAAAAAAAATGCAAAATCAATGACTGCCCTCAACATGTTAAAGATAAGTGCTACAAAACTTTAGTAAAACCAGATTATGGAAGGTGTGTATGATCCACATTATCAAAACGAAATAGATGATTTAGAAAAAATGCTGTCACATTCGTAACCAACAACTATAACTACACATCAAGTACATGTAACACAAAAATAAACATGAACAAATTGCACTGGATACCTCTCAAAGAACAAAGAGCAAGAAATAAGATAACCATCCTCTACAGGTACAAGGCAGTTAATGACCAAGCAATATTACCACTTGAAACATTTCATTTCAAATGAAAAGTAATCATACCAGATCTGGTGTTCAAACATTTACACTACCATGTTCTAGTGTATATAGCCATTTATACTTCCCAAGTGCTTTTAGATTATGGAATAAACTGCCAGTTAGTAGTTAGTGTAAAGGTACAGAAGAATCTAAAACATAACATAAACATGTAAATACTAGCTTTTTTTTAGCGGCACGTTGACAAAAATACTCAGTTGACTGAGTCTGTCAGCTTTTATGAAGAAGACTCTGGGCAAAACCATACATACAAACAATATGAAGTCAACTTAACATTAACAGTGTTGAGTGTGCACTTCCCAGTTGCCACCATTCATCAATATGTGAAAACGGTGTGAGTGTGCACTTTCCAGTTGCCGCTGCCACCGTTTATTGATATGTGAAAACGGAGTAAGTATTCACTTCCCAGTCCTAGTTTCCACCATTCATCAACATTATACATTATATATGAAACCGGTGTGATGTGCACTTCCCAGTTGCCACCATTCATCATGTCAATATGTGAAAACTATGAGTGAGCACTTTCCAGTGGCCACCATTCACCATTGTGTGAAAATGGTGTGAGTGTGCACTTTCCAATTGCCCCATTGCCACCATTCATCAATATGTGAAAACGGTGTAAGTGTGCACTTCCCTATTGCCACCATTTTTCAGTATGCAAAAACGGTGTGAGTGTGCACTTTCCTGTTGCGACCATTCAACTTCAACAATATGTGCAAGACATGACACTATAATACACTATATACAATATACCATAAGTATAATAATAATAGTAGTGTAAGCATAAGACTTGAAATCAGGGTCACTTTTTCATGAGCAAGGTACATGTAGCAATAATTACTTCTCTGGATGCAATTACTGTTAACTCTTCCTTGATGTATCCATTGCATAATGAATAGGGATACATGTATTATTTTTCTTTAACTATTAAACTACACCATATGCCTATGCACAGTCGACTAAATTCAATGAAGCTTCAGCTTAACATAATTTTTTGGTTAAGTTGATCTTGCGCCACTGCATTTGCAACTTGAAGTTTAGATAAGCATTTTCTTCTAATAGTAATAGTAAATAAAAATTAAGTGTTGAAATGAATGAGTTGAGGAATATTTCCTTTTCTTTTGCCTTTTATATGTATTAGCCTTTTAGATAAAAAAGTACAAAATAAATTAATATGACTGTTTTCCAAGCAGTACCACTACCTAACAGTCAGCAACACTAGTACTTGACCACTGCTTGACAATTCCATAATGTCATTCCAATGCCTGATAACCCCACACCCCACCATTATTGTGCTTAATTTAGCATCCATAGTAAATTATGCAATAGTGTATTATTTTTATCATTTGTAGAAATGAGGGAAATGGTTGGATAAGATTCACTTGAGATACCAATGCAAAATTGTATTAAATAAATTTTCTTCGTACGGTAGCTTGAACCTAAACCCCATACAATATGGGATTAGATTTTGATAAAGAAATATAAAGAGAGGAAGACTTGAGAGACTAACTGTTACAATTATACTAGTTATACCCGGTAGTTATAGTGCTAGTTGACAACATATTTCACAACATAACAATGAAGTCAGTTCTATGGCTCTTGAATGGCTCCACACAGAATGGTATGTACAGTAATTTAACACCACTTGTGCACATATCAAAGATGGACGTAGAGATTTAAGAGATAGCGGTAGTGAATTTTATTAGAACCATGTATCATGAAAAGGCTAAATTCAAACAGGAAGCTCATAATGTGTGCTCATCCGTTCATCCTGACTGACACAGCATGCTCACTTGGATCGGCTTATTCATTAGAACAGTTTTCTTATGTCTAATACTGGGCATTAGCCACATAAAGCATGCATTTTGGTGAAGAAAACCGTTGCAACATATTTGTGGTCAGCATAGCCAACTATTAGTATTAGTAGTAATAGCAAATATCTACTGCATATATGAAGTACACAATGCTCCATAAAATTTTTTTTTTTATCCAAAAAACAACCCCACCCACCAACAAACAAACCATCAACCTCATACACATTGTTTTAAAAATTGCATTTTTATTTAAATTTGACGAGTAACTATAATACTTTTTAAATCAAAGGTTTAGATTTAGTAAGCATTGTATTTTCCTGCTGAAAGTAAACAATTCATGGAATGGCAACTCATTCTAGCTCTAACCTTTTGTAGTTTCACTTACAACAAAAACTAGTTGTCAGTGCCAATTGCATTAGACTACTCATTATTTTCATTTTTTCAAATTGCAAAGTACAAATTTAAATTCAAGAATGTAAAAATATGTTCAAAATACATGAACTATCCCATTTTGTTTAGAGAGTTATGAGGAAAAATTTGGAAGGGGGATATGCTTAGGATTTTCAAGAGCTTTTCTGGAAAGAAATAGCTTCGTTCAATGCCGCAGGATTCACAAACTTATGACCTATATCAAAAAAGTAAATTTTGTTATATACTTATTGTTTAAATATTGCTCTAAAAAATCAAATGGAACAATATTTGAGCTTCATATTACATTCAACCCAAAGTTAATACCTCAGAAACATACCGCTGTAGAATGAATATTCTGTCTGCAATTTTATTTTCAGTTTTACTTTTATCATGGTGCATTTTATTGTACTACAAAAGGTGTCTTTCTTTTTCATCTCAATTATGTATCACAGTCACCATCCCTGTTTTGTGCTTGCCTTAGCTTTCCAAGGAACAGAGTACATTTAGTCCCCATTGAATTTGTTCAGTTCAATACTTTAAACTTCAAACCTTGTTTGGAATAAAAGCTCTAAATGAGCTTAAATTTATAAATCATATATTATGAACATGAATGACAGATAAAAGAATGAATGTTTTATAAGTACACATGAAGCTATTGCAAACCATTCTGCAAAGTGATGGTCAATAGGTATACATGAAGTATAAAATCATTCCAATAATCTCTAACTCTAAGAATATTCCAACATAGCCAAGGTCAAGTAAATAGAATTACATTTCTGCATAAAATGCTCATAGTGAGGAAAGCTGGTAATATGTACGGTACGTCAAGACTGATCTGAAAAGCATGTATTTCTACTGTGTCACTTCCTTCTAAGTGAGTTTTTCTTTAACATATTAATAAAAATAACAGTAAACAGATTTGTTTTACTGAAGAAAGAATACATAACAAAAGGAAAGTATTTGTTCATATTTTTAATGCAATTTTTTTTTTATTCATTCTTTACAAATACACTACTTATACAAAAGTATTCCTCAAGTCCAAAGTGCAACACCACACTAATGGGAATGACACTGAAAACAGCCAATCTCCAACAACACTACATCATAATGAAACAACAATAAAGGCCAACATGAAGTAAGGTAAATTAATTCAATTTCAATCATGTAAATTTGAAACAGATGACATGATTGAAATAATATTACTTGATTGAGAGTCAATACTTTATGGTAATTCAATGAGATTATTATGCTACATGTAATTGAATACCCAGATCAGGCAAAAGCAAGCGTACAAACACCACCACCATCATATTTCCAGAGATGTTTAGATTTCATGGGTGCTGTCATAAAACTACAAATGCCAGCCATTTTCTCAAAAACTTGGAGGCCTAGATATTGTAATTTCATGTACTTCTTTATTAAATTACAGTTATGGCAGGGACAGTGAATTGAAGATGAAGTGTGCATTAAAGCAGAGTGACCGTGCATGCAAAAATCAGGAGGAGTAAGCTTGCACATTTGAGGACAGCATGCTCACCGATGACACTGATTGTACAACTAAATACATATTTGGCCAACTACACACATTTTACTATTTTTACAAAGAATGAAGTTCATGAAGGTATTGAAACTGGTATCTATAGTTCTTGAATGCTAACATATTTCAAGGTTGCTAACATGAACAGTAAAGGGTATCAAACACACACACACACACATATATATACTTATATATATATATCATCAGTGTCACAAGCATTGCGCTTAAGTCCATTTTAGCTATTTTTCAGGACAATGAAAAAACTGAATTACTCTTAAGGTAAAAATCATATTTTCAGGATGATTATTGTCAATAGAATCTATATTAACTCACTCAATACTGGCCATTTTGATCTTGCCAAGCCGTTCACTACCTGTGTTTTTGGACGTTTTGGACGTATTTATACAATAGATCGAGAGCAATAGATTCAAAGGAAGTCCAAAAACAATCCTCCCAATTGTGCTCAATTAAGATCACAAGTTTATCAACCACCCACTAATTCATTCAAACAATGATCTAGATAAGATCACTTTACTCGCACGGAATAAAAGTGGCAAGACCTCACAGCTAGAATAAGGAAAGCCGCCAAAGCATCTCAGACGGTGAACTGGAACGCAACATGACGTTAAGTCAAGTAAGTCATATATATAATTTACATATATATATGTTGTATATATCATGTCTGCCATTACTATTACTAATTGAAATACATGAAAATAAAATGCAAACCATATGATTATGATATGAACATCTGAAAGACAAGTTACACCAGGTCACACTAAACTAACAATAGTAACAAGCTCCACCATATTGTAGAAAATCTCTAATTCAAGCAGTACAGCAAAACTTTTGAAATAAAAATCAATTTACAGTATGAGTTTGAATCACTTGGATTCAATTGTATTTAATTACCTGGGATGCTACAAGAAAGGCATGCTTAATTATAATACAGGTATAATGTGTTAAAGCAGACTTTAAATCAGTGATGCCAAGAACTACATTTTCTCACAGAACTTACATTTAAAATACATTCATAAATGAAACATTAAGCGATTGGATTAAGCCTAACTGAGATTGTTTGGTGTCTTCATAATGCACATTCATTGGCATCATACTAAATACAAGTATTATTAATATGATCTAATTATTATTGTCATGACAGCCTTGTCCACAGCAATGAAACCTATATCAATCAATATCACTAAGGTCATAAGATACACTTATTTTTCTACATGTTCTATAAACATTTTAAATGTCCTTGGTTATGACATCTAAATTTTCATTTTCATTAAGACACTATGTTTAAACACTATTATTTTATATGGGCAATGACCAATTCAGCAGGTAACAAAATGAATAAGTAAAATAAGTAAAAATGTAATCAACAATGATAATAAAATGCAGCAGTAACATTATTGTATAATTGTTATAAATTGTAACCAGTTATACTACATATCATAGAGATGAAAATTAAAAAGAAAAAGAAGAAGGTCAATCACTAAAAGTAATAACAATAAAGTCAAAACACTAAACAAAATACACAACAAACAACAACAAAACAAAAAGCCATACAAACCAGGATTAAATTTTAAACATTATAATCCAATATGTAACCACTCAAGGAATGATAATAAAACCAACTGCCTCAGTTTAAAATGTATCAATTGTTAATAATTCAAATGAAATATTTTATTGGGTTGGGTCATAAAAACATTACCTCTTTAACTCTTTCTCTGTCAAGAAACATGTTGCATATTTCATTTCCAAATTAGCTATATTTTACAATTACTTCCTGCATCTATAAACTTCTTAAAGACTAAAATCCAATTCCTATTTTTAATTAAACTGACTATTCTTAACTTTTTAGTAGATGGAAAACATCTGGTGAAAGGCATGATATGGATTTTACCACAATCTTCAAATGAAAGTTGTTTTAATGCATTACGAAAAGATAAATCTAGATATATATATATATTATATATATATATGCATGCATCATGCACACATCATATATCATACATACATACACATACATATACAGAATCGACATCAATTATCATAAAGAGGGCTATATTCCTCAGTTACTTGTATATATTCCAGTTGGGGAGTGCACAGCAGCATGAACTGTTAAGTACAAAAGCACTCTTTTTGGCTACTGTCAAGACATTTTCTCATACAACCAGATATTCATTTTGCACTCGAGTACTGAACATTTCATTGAGAGTCATCTTATATAATACACACACACACACACACACACACACATATACATACTTACATACATACATACATACATACATCGTATATATCATACATATCAGTATAAAAATAAGGTTAAAAAAAATTACAACAAAATTTGAAGGCTTCTAGCACTTAAAGCTCTATTAATGTTTCCATCTGTGAGAGTTTTGGTCCAAAGCAAGAGCTACATAGACTCAATATGAAGTCCAAATTTGGAAGACACACTCCATTGAAAACAACTCAGACCAAGTGTGACCCATAACACCAAATAACTAACAGTAAAAGCTGATGGCATGACCTTTGACAGGATCAGAGCCCTCCTGCTTACATGGCAAAATACTCTGTTATTTTGAATCAAGCACGATCAAAAGAAAACGTAGACTGAAGACTACATTAGTTATTAGTATTGACTTTGAGAAAAAAAAATCTCAAGAATATTTCAGCATCGAGACACTTAAAAGCAACAAGGGATTAAGAAAATTTACAGCAGATAGCAAACAGACAAGAGTGGAGATGACTAACCAATAATAAAATCTGTGAAGCAGCCAAGGCAGGGAAATCAGATGACTTCTGATTGGACAGTATAAGAGTCAAGTAGATCAATTTATAATATCCAGATGCCAAAGATAAAAAAATTGGTATCACTAATCACTATAGTATCGGTACATTGCATTTTAATAGAAATTGTACATAAAGGGTGAACAGAACAGAGGAATGTCTCAAAATTTAAATTGTCTGGAATTAACATGCCACTAAAGTGAAAGGGTTCAGACTAGATAAACAAGTAGGTGATGTCATTGGAACACAACAAGGAGAATCAAGATGTAGGTCTGATTTGGCCCTATCTCTATAATAAGATTTCGAATGAGAAAGAGTTAATGGGGTGAGCATCATATCTGATTAGATAAAGCATGGTATTATTTTGACATTTGTTTTCTTAAAGAATTGGCTCCCTTGATGAATTGCGAAGAAAAGAATTAGTACAACTATTTGGTATGACTAGAACCTTCAGCTGGTGGACTTGGTGGTAGTCGAGTGTTGACTAGCCAGAGGAGCATTCATTTTTCCAAAATGTTTCTCAGCCATAGCAACTGAATCCAAGGTAATGTTGAATACTGGTTGTACAGCCCGCTAAAAAGGAAAAACAAGTTGGATGGGTGAGTTTACGTTACAATTTCAAGGAAAAAATTCCTCCACTCAAAATATAAATTACTGCTGGTTCAATTCATTAAATAGCCTAAATATCTTGAATTCAGCATACCATGTCCCAAATATAAATTTGAGAAGGGGATAGAGATAGACAGAATAATGCACTGATTACTGTGGGTAATTGGGCCATGATAAAGTATTTTAGAAGATTTGCATAAATAAATACATATGAGAAGAATAAGAAAACAACAAAAAGACAAAAACAAGTAAGAAGCAATGTACAAAAAGACAATATAATTCTCAAAATATAACTGCACTTTGTGCATAAATAGCTGGACATTAATCCTGAAGTGAGCAACAAAACAAGTAAAACAAAAATTTTAATAAAAATCAATCTGGCCTCTCCAATTTGCTTATCGATGTGACTTATGTCAATCAATGTTTGTTATAATATCATTTAAATAAGTCAAAGAAACTACTGTTATATCCATGAGGCTGACTACTTCAGTGAAATAAATACACAAGAACAAGTGCTGATCAAGTCGACAATTGCATCTCAGATATTTATAAGAGAATTCATGCCATAATAAATTCTTACTGTAGAGTATTTAAATCTTAGATTGTCATGAAAATTACAAATTAACTGAATGTTCAACAACACTACAAAAGTAGCATTATTATTTCACAATGAAAGTAAAGGAGTGCATGAAAATGCAAAAGTACGCCATTCCCTGTCTCTCCCTCTCTTTTCCATGGAACAAAAGGCAGAACAAGTGTAATTGTAATGCCTAGCTCTTCAAAAAGATTTCAGCAAAACCAAAGCGATATTATTAATTATGACTGAAATAATAGTGGATTTTATGACATTTTGAAGAGTGTTTCAGTAATGACAAAACTGATACATTTGGAAAGTTTTATAATGAGGGGTTATACAAGGAAGATTTTTAAAATATTTTTATCCAGCCTGAAAAGTCACTATTTTAAACCAAATTTTTCATACCCACGATTTGATTTATGAAACAGTATTACAGGTATTTTGAAAAAACTAAAAAAGAAAATGGAGACATTTCAGTAAGAATTTCAAAAGCCATAACAAAGATGAAGAAAATTACCAATTTGTTTTGGGGATTCCCTACGACGAGCTCTGTTGACAAATTTCCACCCATGACGTGTTGAGCAGTGGAGAGACCACTAAGGCAGTAGCAGGTGTGGTAAAAATCCCGGGCTCTTCAGAAACAATAAATCAGAAATAGTCAAAATTAATCCTTATTGTTCAGACTTCAAGGACAATTTATCTACATTAAATGTTTGTGTTTAAGGTGTCGATCAAATGGCTGGGATGCTCCAGCAGTTTCAATGAGTCCTCACAGGAAGACCCTATAACACTGTTTATTGCAGTTTATCTAGGCCTTTGATTGCTTGATTGTTTCAAAACAGTTTCTGAAAGGACTCCTTTCAGAGGCTTGGGGTCACCAGTTGATTTGTTTATTCGTTCTAGCACTCTTTCCTTCACCTCAGCTATCACTTTCTCACTTTCTCATTATCACTGACATGGAATGTGTTCAAAGTCATTTTTGTCATCACTCAGATCATTCATATCAGAAAATAGGTTTTTGTCACTTGTATCATTCCTTAATCTACACAACACAGAAGACCCTGGAACAGAATTGAATATTTTTAAGAACAGAAAAAACATTATGTGGAAAATTTGGTGTTAATGAACACAGAAATACACGTTTTCCTTATTATCGAGGAAACAAAAATCTTCAGCAATTGAAGTTTTCATGAAAGGACTAGGAGTGTCAAAAGTGATGGTGATTCTATAGCCATCTGGTGGCTGGCTAGTGGCCTGTATAATTATGATTCATGGGTTAATATATTCATACAGATATCCACCTGTGCCTCTTCTTAGTCTTAGACAAGAATAATAATTAAAAAATAACTCATGACAGCAGTTTTAATTATGACAATCATTGAAGTCAACAGAAGCAGCAAAACACTCACTTTCCAGGTTTATCAATAAGACCACCATATACATGTTGACAGCATACAAGAATGTATTCTTGGAGGGCTTCTTGATCAAAGAACCAATGGTCTGGGCTGAGGTTTGGGTCATCTTCTGATCATCGAAAAAAATAAAATACAAAATCTTTTATTTATCTTCTATCACAACATTCCAAATTATTTCTTAAGACTAATAAGAAGAATAATGCTGATTTTGAGAGACAAATAGTTGGCACCAGAAAAAAGCTATAAAGTATAAAAAAAAATAAATAAATAAATAAAAAATCCAATAGTAAATAAATAAAAAAGCAAAGTAACCACGCCTCTCTAAAAAAAATCTGAATCTAAACACAGCTATATCCCCATCTTCTAAATAGAGAATCATTTATACAGTTGGGAAAACCCACCCTGAAAATACTGCCAGATACCCAGCTTCTGAATAGAGAATCATTTGTACAATCGGGAAAACCTCACCCTGAAAATACTGCCAGATACCCAGCTTCTATGCATAGAATCATATGTAACATTGGGAAAACCTTGCCCTGAAAATGGTCATATACCCACCTTCTGTACATAGAATCATATGTAGAATTGGGAAAACGCCACCCTGCCAGAAGGAGTAGCAGCCATCCACCAGCTTGTTTGTTCGACCTTGAAATCCTCCTTCAAGTCTGGTCTGTTTGTTTGCCGTCCATCTCTGGTATACATAAATAAAAATCATGACCATACGTATCAATTATGTCTGTTCCATCCACTAAAAAAAAAATAATAATTTGTTTACTAACGAGTGTGGTCTCAACTAAAATCTTTTATTTTCATTGTGTTTCCCCTCAAATATGCTGCAACCCTTAACCTATTAATCTTGCCATATGACGAGTTTCCTTTATGAGTTCTGAATACCATGCTTGATTATAATAGAGCTCATTTAAAACTGAGTGTCCGTTTAGTAATTTGGGAATGATGTCCCTTTGCTTTGTAGACCTCATGCTTCATTCTTGAATTTTTTTCAGCTAAAAATTCGCTAATTCAATTGTCCTAGAGTTATTTATTTTCCCCCTTCTTTACATTTGGCTTGCATTGTTCACATCTAGTCATGGATTCTGACAATGACAGAGATGTTTATCAGCATCACATTAAAACAGACCCAGATTTAGATCCAGCAGACAAACCACTGACCTAATTTGCATAGATCTATTGATTAGTTGCTTCCCTTACTGTTCTTTAGTTAGATTCCCATTATTTATTCTTACATAAAAGCAACTGAAAATGTGAAAAAAAAAAAAAAAAAACTGAAATAAATTGCTTTTGACTCTGAGTTTAATAATCAATCTAACATTTCTCACTAAAAACATCATTTGTCACCTTTATAGCAAAAGATACGACAGAGAATAGAAAAGTATATTACAACACAATTATGAGATTTCCAAGATGACTTTCATTATTTTGTGATGCAATCTACAAATCCAATGATTTTAAAATGTATCCTGTCCATCCCCTAGTCATTCTGAATATTTCATCAATATATCAGTTGTGGTTACAAAGTTATGATTAAAAAAAAAAGAAGATAGGTAAATGTACTCATATTTCATGGAATTTTCCAAAATGCTTTAGCACTAGGGATTACATAAGCGTCAAAATGCTTAGTGGGTTTAGGGTTAAAACAGTAAAAAAAAAAAAAAACACAAAAAAAAACCCAGTAACGCTGCCTGGCAGGGTTAATAAAGACTAATAAGTAATACCAACCAGCAAGGATTTTATGTCACAAAATTCAGTGTGTCCAAGCAAGGCCAAGGCTGCAATGCCACAGAATGAGTAGCCGCCATGTGCTTCCATGCCAGGAAAACCAGCAAAACCACCTTCGTAGGTCTGACATCTGGAAATTGGTATACAATGATCTATTGAAATTCACAATAATAATGATAAAAAGGATGTCTATAATGGCATTATTATTATTATTATTATTATTATTATCATTAATATCAATTTCATAATTATTATTATTATTATCACTATTATTATTTATTATTATTATTATTATTATTATTATTATTACTCTTCTTCTTCTTCTCCTCCTCCTCCTCCTCTACTTCTCCTTCTTATCATTATTATTTATTATTATTATTATATTATTATTATTATTTATTAATATTATTATTATTATTATATTATTAATATTTATTATTATATTATTATTATTATTTATTAATATTATTATTATTATTATTATTATATTATTGATATTTATTATTATATTATTATTATTATTATTATTATTATTATTATTTATTATTATTATTATTTTATTATTATTATTATTATTATTATTATTATTTATTATTATTTTATTATTATTATTTATTATTATTATTATTATTATTATTATTATTATTATTATTATTATTATAAAGTAATATGTAAGTACAAAGTAAAAGATGTCTACATAAAGTAATTAAAGTATAGGCTCATGATGCATTTTATAATACAGCTACTAACACTTTCCTCTTTATTTGGCATCATCATTTCCATTGTCTCCTTCTCACCCTTTGGCTAAATCCATCTAATTTACATAAAAACAAAATGTGAAATGCTTTAAAAGTAAATTGCAGAGAAAACTACATTTCATTTCTACAGTGTTCACAAACAGCAGTGTTATCATATAAAAATTGAAGAACACTTATATCAATATTGTATCTGGAAAAATTACTCATTACAATGAAAAGTTTCAATTTTTTTTTAAGACCATAAAGGAACTCCAACTAATAATTGATAATGACATTAACAAATTTTAATGACAAATTTGAATCCTAGCAAATAATAAAGCCATCTATCATTCATAATGCGTAATTGATAACTTATGTTTCAAAAAGGATTAAAAATCATGAGAGCATTTTAAAAAAATGATATAACAAGCTGTATTTTCATTCTATACTATATACCTAACAATTCGACAACTTATCTATAGTTATACAGTCCCATACTTGCATTCAAGTAAAATATTGTTTAAGCCATACCTTGAGATGAATTCAGGTGTACCATCAAAAAGTTCCTTGGTTACGATATTTGTCAATCGCGCAGCACTGCAGGCACAATAAACTCCTCTGAAATTGTACAAAAACTCTTTTCCATCACTCTCTCTTTTAAGAAAGAATATCGTCTGAATGTTATCTGCATACATATGAAATTCACAGAGTGATGTACACAGACGAAGAGAATAAAATGTGTACAGAAGGGAGGACCAAGGACTGACTCTTGAGGGACACCAAATTTTAAAGGATTGTAGTTTCAAAAAATATCTGTTAAAAAATAACATAAACTTATTGGGACCTTTCATTTAAATATGATTTGACACAAAACAAGATAACATCTGATATTCCAAATTTAGAGGAAATATCAATTCAAATTGGTTTATGTTAAAATTAATCAAAAGGACATGGTATTCCATTACAGAGACAAATCAACAAAATTTAGAGTCCCTCAGAAGCTCACAAAGTGCCGTTTTTTTTTTTGTTTTTTTTTTTTCCATTTCGAGGTGGGTATAGTTAAAACTATGCATATTTGGCACTAATCAATAAAACTACAAAACTTTACACGCGTAATTAAATGAATGAAACCAGACACATGCTGGTTCGATGTGAATCCATTGACAAATAGTATGCATATTGACATCCAAAGTTCAGTGTATTTTGTTTCTTTTGGCCAATACTATACACACACACACACACACACATATATTAATATCAGCTGATTTATATCATGTTTTCTTCAACCTAAGAAATTGATGTATGTCATTGATAGCCTTGACTATAATCTATACCGACCTAATGTCAACCTCTCCTCCAGCATGCATTCTGAAAGCACCATCTTCAGTTTTCATTCTCATCAGGAAATTGTACAGCTTTTCTCTAGGAAAGAGAACAAATATCAACAAAGATCAACAGAACAATATTGACCTTTTTAATGCCAATCAACTATTAAAATACTATTTACATTAAGATGATCTTAACTTCATACTAATAGTAGGCTACTCATTCTTGGGATAAAATTTACAGAAAAATGTTTACGATTATACTTTAACAATTTCTATAACACCATTTATTTACACCTGAATGGTCTCTTTACCTTTTGACATTTCAACTATGAGCATAAAGCCATTCCTCAAAAATTGAAGTCTAGCCCAGAAAGGGTCAATGATAAAGATCATTGAGCATCAACTCAATATTCAGAGTATAAAAACAACAAAACAAGAGTCATCATTAAAAATGTAGGCTTTCTCAACCATGATAAAAAAGACATTTTCAAACTGAAATTAAACTACCATTAACTTTTGATGCACCTTTACAGTTCTTACCTGTCAAGGACATCAAAAACCTTATCTGTGATATTAGCCAGAATGCACAAAGAGTTGACGGCAGCATAGGTCGGGGCCAGATGTGGGTACTGACCTGGTCCTCCTGTCATCATAAAACAAAAGATAAGATGAGGTTAGAATATCATCATAGATCTATAATGAAATCTGTCTTCAAAGTTGATTGCATTTGCAAAGAATACAACATAATATTTTAAATATAATAATATAAAGGCATACTGTATTATAAATTGTCTAATAACACTAACACCCCCCCCCCCCCCCCACCACATACACACAAACATGAAACAAACCAACAAAACAACCAACAACTAAAAACCAAAACAATCTTCCAATCAGACCACAAAAAACTTCCTTATAACAACATTACCAGCAAAACCTCCTTCAGGGTCTTGACATCGTCGCAGAAAATCAGCAATACTGAAACAGTGCATAGAACACATTCAAAAATTATCAATTTTGTTGAAAAAAAACCCAAAAAAACCCAAACCCCC